>OMLC01017978.1:2196-17683 GCA_900302585.1 Regalecus glesne | reverse complement strand
AATACACACACACACACACACACACACACACACACACACACACACACACACACACACACACACACACACACACACACACGTACAATCTCCAGAACACCTGATATAACTTTGTTTAGGGATTAGGAGCTGGTTGTCTGTAGCAAATGTGAGTGGGAGATATGCTTCTTTCTAAATGTCACAAACACATCAGAAGAAAGCTGCCCTGAATACTCTTACACGACACTGCCAAGCAAGGCTCATGAGGCATTTTAGATGGGAAATCTCATGGGGTTCACATCAACAGATGATACACAATTACTACCTGAATCAAAAGAACGTGACAAATTGTGTTCATATTAAACGCAGGCCAGCTGAAAATCAAATCATAACCATGTAACAAGTACAAAATGCTCTATTAAGATGTATCATAAGACATATAACAAACAACCTCATCAACCAGCAGTGAAAGTGCAGAACACGTGTGAAAAATGAGTGAATGGCAGCAATTCAGACATGTAATACTAATGAGAAAATGCACTTTGGGAACTGTTGAACCAGATGTCGCAGGTTCAAACCTACTGCAGGGTGTTAGGAGGGGCATCCGGTCTTAATCCCCTGAGCTATATCCAAGTCTGCATCCACCCCCACAACATGGGGACTAATTTTGACACAGAAAATAGACCTAGAACCAAATCCTGCAAATTGTGCCTTGGTACTATAGTATTACATTTTGTCTTTTGCATCTTGGGAAACATTCATTCCCTGAGACACTAATTCTACCTTTAGCATCAGTGTGCACGGACTCCCATCTACCGTGCTAGCAAGTGTCATATCACATCAGAACAGCTTGAATAATTGATCAATTATAGTTTAATTTCAATTAATTAATTAAATTTCTGTCTTTGTTAATCAAGGCTGCCTGTCATTAACTCTTGCGTGTGATTTCATGTCGTGGAGTCTCTAATAGAGGCCAAGACCCACTGATGGGGGTTGTGACTTAAAACGTGATTTCACACGGGTGTGTAAGGGACCACATCAGTTCACAGTTTTAATTTGGTTCTGTAAGCCACATGAAAAAAAAATATGAAAAGATGTGTGTGCAGCAAAGGATGGAGCCAGGTCAGATCTTTCATGTCACAAATCAACATTTATCAGTCTTCACAAGTCTGTCAAGTTAAGTCCAATCAGGTCACATAAAGTATCCATCCATCGGGCCATCCATCCATTGTCAACCGCTTATCTAAAGTCAGGCCGCGGAGGTTCTTTAGGCTATCTCAGTTCTCATTGGGCAAAAGGCAGCAATACACCCTGGAAAGGTCACCAGTCCATCACAGGGCAGACCAAGTAAGGTAACAGTGTTGGGCTCAAGGACACTTCGACACACTTCTCTGCAGGAGCGGGGATCAAACCCACACAACCGCTCCACCCACTGAGTCATGCCACCCATACCACAAAAAGTATAATAATAAGAAACTATTCATTTTGCATTATACATGCATACAATGAAATCTGTTCACTGCACTAGTGAACAACTACGGCGCCCGGGTACCAACTCCAGTTCTTTTTCCTACCGCCTTGGTCAGGGACACAGGCAGGAGTATTGACCCTAACATGCATGTCTTTCTGGAGGGAAGAAAAGAATACCCGGAAGAGACCCACGCAGACATAGCGAGAACATGCAAACTCCACACAGAAAACACCTATGATGGCCTGGGATTCAAACCAAGGACCTCCTTGCTGTGAGTTAACAGCATGAACTACTGGCCCCACTGTGCTGCCGAGTTCAAATTCAAAGTCAAGTTAACTTTAATATATCAGCAAATCTCAGAAAAAAAAGGCAAATGAAGTTTTGAATGATTCAGTGTCATAATTACAATGTATCAAACACTTGGTTCTTAACACCTTTGAGGAAATATAATGCTACTTAAAAGTGAACACCAATCTTCTGATTACCAGACCACTGCCCTACCTCCTGAGCTATGCCGCCCCTACTAGTGAATCTAACACTGGTTACAAACTGATGAGGAATAGTGAAGCTTTACGATGCAAATGGTTCATGAAGATGCACACACAGACACACACGCGCGCTATAACAGCCATTCATCTTCCCTCAAAGACATCTAAACAACCGACCGCATGGAGTCATGGGTTAATTAAATCTTGGAGGGGTTTGATATTTTTAGACATCTAATTAAGGAGCAGAACACCAGAGGACAGACACAACCTCTGGTGAGATTTGTTTAATTTGGATTTTCTGATAAGTCAGATAGATTGCAAGGTGTCCCATCTCCTTCTGAAGACATGAAACGGACTCGCTAGTGGTGTACGTGACTCCACGGGTAAATGAGTTCGGTATGGGGTGGATTGAATTTAAAAAAACAATGATGGCTGCTGCACCCTGACATTCCCTGATCGAGCTGAAGCAGCAACGTATGTCCAAACAAGGACACAAGCAGAGCGAAGGAGCCTGCTAATTGGAACAAGAGGATTCAAGGATCACCGTGACTCCACAAGCCTCTAAAGAAGAACAGAGACACAAATGTATTCTTCTGTGTGGGCCAATCAGTTGACCTGCATCCTTCTTGGCATGCCTGACCTGTTTGACCTGATGAAATGCTTAGTGGATGTCAGTGGTGCTCAGCTTTTCTTACCCCAAGGCCCCTCCATGTCAAAGGGCATATCCCAGGGGTCCCCAACAAGAGGCTTAAAAACTTGCCTGTCATCAGCACGACTCCAACACAAACTCCACCACAGTTAATCACATTTATTCCATTAACCCCTCAAAGCGACAACCTCTCTTTATTTCCTCTTTCCCGTCACAGCAGACATACGAGGCTTGACGGTGAACTTTGCTTTGTGTTAATTATGAAGTTAATAATTACCTATGTCTCGATGTCTAACGGGGGCTACAAGAGCTCGGAGGTAGAGCACTCGCTTTGGGAACTGACAAGCCCGAGGCTGCAGGTTCGAACCCATGGTGGACATCAAGAAGGGCATCTGGCCTTAATGCCCTATGCTCCATCCATGTGTCCACCAGAACAAGCAGAGGAGGTAAAACAGACCTCCCACTGTGTGTCTACAGCAAATGACAAGAGCCACACACAAGACATTGAACAAAGGCGTCAGTTGACCACCTTTTCTATAAGTGAACCACCGGGCCTGTCACGGCTATTCTCCTCGGTCCTCTAAGGAGCTGTAGGCATGAGGCAGGCCTGAGCTGACACTCCCATGATGCTTTTCATTGATTCACTCTTCAGCCCCCTATATCCACACAGCTCCTCTACCGGCACGGCAAACAAGCCACTGCACTACCATTAACAACAGAAATGGAAGTGGGAGAGAGGTAGGGAGAGAGCAAGACAAAGAGCTAAGAGGTGGATATGAAGTGAGAGAAGCAGAGGAAGGAAGGGAAATCAAATCAAGGCAGGGGGGATGAGAAGGGATGAGAAAGGCAGGAGAGAGACAGAGAGGTGGAGGGAGAGAGAGTGAGCGGGTGAACTCCTAAAGACTCAATCACTGGTAATCTGCCCACCTGCCTCCAGCTCATCATGTCCTTCCTTAAGCACCGTGTTCTATAGTACAGGTGCTGTCTTCTTTTTCTCTCCCTCTATCTGCTTGCAGAGTGCACACATGGAGTCCTGACAACCCACTAGTCTGTCTGCATTCATTTCTTAACTCTCAAGGAATCACTTGGTAAATGAGCAGCAACGGAGCCAGCGGTGCTACCAAATCATAGCTCTAGTATGCATGTGTGCATCACAAGAACACACACAGCACAGATGCCCACAACTGTGGACCCTGTGACACCCTGGACTTTTTGATCCCATCGCTCTCTCTCACACACATCTTACTCTCTCTGGGACATATTTAAAAAACACATTTCCTCGGCTGTATTCCTGTCTTTGCAGGAAATGTCCAACATCCTTCAGGGCTAGTCTGTGTGAGAAATTCTCATTTGTGTTAATGTCAAGGACACAGTTACCTCACTGGTCCATGCCTCTACAAAGGCCACCATCCCTCTGCCCAAGGACAGCTGAACACCAGATTGATGCTACTTCCATAGAGAGCTCTCAGTGGGAGGAGACCACTATGACAGTGGCATCATGGCCCTCATTGTGAGAGATGGAGGCAGAGATTTGAAAGATTTATATTGGGAGGGATGAAGATGGACCAGATCAGGAACCAGTATATTAGAGGAGCAGCTCAGGCTGGATGGTCTGGACACAAAGCCAGAGAGGCCAGACTGAGATGGTCTGGACATGTGTGGAGGAGAGATGCTGGTATACTGGGAGAAGGATGCTGAATATAGAGCTGCCAGGCAAGAGGAGAGGAGGAGGACCAAAGAGGAGGTTTATGATATGGTGAGGGAGGACATGCATCACCATTGCATTAATGTAACACCAACTCCGATGGCCAGGCCATTTCATTCTCATTTCCTACACATGTTTCCCCAAAACAGATCCTTCACTCCCAGCAGAAGGAAGGTCAGTGAGGGCCAAGTGGACAAAAGGAACCTTTCAAAGACAACATCAAGACAAGTCTGAAGAAATTCAACATCACATCAAGGAACTGGGAACACATTGCACGGGATGGGGTCTCCTGGAAGAGTGCCTTGCAGAGGGTGCTGCAGGTCATGAGATGGAACACCACCGTGCCGCAGGGAAAAAGCAACAGCATCACGAGAAGAGAGCAAAAGGCTCAATCCACCACCACTTTCCCCTGTCCACTCTGCACAAAAGTGTGTGGCTCACAGATCAGCTTCCACAGGAATCTGAAGATCCAGAAGTAGACAGCCCAATGGAGAGAACAGTCATACTCCCTTCAAGTGACCACTGATAGACAGCGTGTGTGTGTTAAGTGGGAGGAATGTAAAAATCGACAAAAATGGACAAATTATATTCAGTCTCTTGGAATGAAACATTTCCAAGTTTTACTCAACAAACTATCTAAGGTGTGTGGCAAGCTCTTTGTTTATCTACATGCTGTGTGTGTGTGTGTGTGTGTGGGTGTGTAGATCACCAGGCAGTGTGATGCTTAAGCCACGGCACCACTTTCATATCAACAGCTCCATTCGTCCCTCGATCGGCAGCTATCTTCTTGCTACAGAAGCCCCAACCTTTGGAAAGTCAACGTGGCAATTAATTGGCTTATTAGATCCTTCTGTGCTGCCCTATCAGCAATAACTATCAAAGACTAATCCTCTCTTTGTGCCACTTTATGGGGGAGACAATTGAGTTGTGCTTACTGGTGCTGCTGCCTTAATCCTGGCTGAGAGGGAGGGGCCTGTGAAGGAAAGTTAGCGTGTGTCAAAAGTTAAGTTGATTGGAAGAGTATAATTGTTGTTTTTTTGTCTTTTGGTGGGGGTTTTTTTTGGGGGGGGTCACAGTTGTGACACCAGTCAGGCTTTACTCATATTTCCCTCTCTCAAGGAGGGCGTGTGAGAGGGAGACAGAACGGTTTGACTGCCACACACACCACAAAGAGGTCCATCTTATGTATCACAATTAGTCCCCACGTTGTGGGAGTGGCCTGGACTTGGATGGTTGCTTGGGAGAATTAAGACCAGATGCTTATCCTGATGTTCCACCGAGGCCTATACTCCCACCATAGCATCTAAAATTCAACCACTTGAGTTCCCATACACCACAGTGATGCGATGCTGTTAAACTCAACGGGAGGCTCACAAAGAAACTAACCAGAAAGTGAAAAATGCTCATGTGTTTGTGTGTATGTGGTGTGTACATGTCTGTGTGCGTTCAGATTGGCTGATGGAGGCTAATTTGAGAAACGACTCAGCCAGAGAGAGGGAAATGAGAGAGTGATGACAGATGCCAGAACTTATGTCCCAACATTTGTCATTTATTGTAAAAGAAGTGCCAACGTTACTTCAGCCCTGTCTTTCACCAGCACTGCTAATTCATCTCCAACACATACTCACTGATATACTCACCCAGCTATGACTGCATCCCTGCACACACATGAGAATACATACAAAGAATTGAATGCGAGCAGACACTTGAATACAACTAATACACCAACGAGGGAAAAGGCTTAATGCCCCTCTCTTTTCTCCCTCCCTGTCTCAAAACCTGTCATTTATGGAATGTTCTGTCCCTCATCAAAACTAAGGATGCAAACAAGGTGATGTGCACATCTCAAACCATCTGGAGAGTGAACCCCCCCCCCGAAACATCAAATTAAAAAAAATACACTTGCGAACACACACACACATCCACGCTCCCCGGATATACTGGCTATTGAGGGCAGACATAGGTGTTGCCAAATTCAAGAACTGCAAGAAGTGAAAACTTGTCAATGTGACCCCAATGTGTTGAGAAGTAAAACTCGTGTCTGTTGATGGTCATTGGGAGCAAATACAGCCATCTCGTTTCGCTGCCTCATCCCCTCAACATCCTGAAGAGTCTACATGAATACACAGAAGCAGAGGCCTTGGCAGTGCATCTAACTTTCTCCCTCTTTCTTCCTCTATCTATCTTCTTCCTCTCAAAGAGGGGACATTGATTTCCCCATGAGGGTTGGAGATGTCACCCCGCATGGATTGGATTGTTAATGCTCTGCTATATATAGCCCTGCGGCAGGAGGCAGGAGGGGAGGCTATTTTTAGAGATGTTTGGACGCCATGGCTTGGACACCACTACAGTTAAATGACCAAATGGAGGTGGGGGGGTTGAAAATGAGCCCCCAGTGGAGCCTGTCACTGTCTTTCAAGAGATTAGTGCACTTCAAGTGATTAGAAAAAATATGAGGGTGGAGCCTGCATTGTCTGGGCCACAATTGTCATAACATGCAAGTTAGATTACATTCCCACAAACTATAGGGTATCATATTTTTTTTCTGTTGATGTATTACTAGACAGAGAGGTATCTTTTTATCCTTTTATTTGGTTTGGGTGATGTTGAAGTGGTCCATCTACAGCCGAATTTCATGGATAAAACATTGTGATTGCAGCAGAGTTTCTGTGGTTCTCCTATACGCTGAAGAGCTCCCTTTATTTGGGCTGCAGGCAGTAGCTTTCACTTTGCTATCAAATATCATAAGCTGTTTATTGGGTTGCGCTGTTACAAAACATATCTTGGCCTGGCCTAGATTTGTCATTTGGGACACTACAGTGCTTCCCTTTTTTTCTCTGGGTATACCCATTAGCTTTCATACAAAAAAGCTCTGGGCTGTTTCCTAAATTTGGAAAGTGCTGATTCTGTCTAAATTGATCCCAGCAGTTCTACAGGCTCTCCCACAGAGAGAAATCATATGGGTCTAAGCTACTTATGAGATATGTGGCCCATCTATGAGGAAAAAACTTAGCATTGGTTTCAGGTCTTTTCTTCCCCCTTGCTGACTCCATTCACTGATAGAGCTGACTGATTGCTCCTGCTGTCCTGGTTCCTTCCATTGCTAGAGACATTCTAGGACTATGACAAGCACAACTGTCATGTCCTGGATGTGCAAACAAGACTTTGTCTCCCTGGCACATACAGCATCCAGCGGAGAACAACAGCCTTCTTGCATTATCTACCTTGTTTTAGTTCTCTCCAGTGCAGGGTTAAATATCAAGGTTGATCTTTGTCAAAAAGCTGCTCTGCTGTTTTTATGAACTTGAAGTGCACTGTTGGTTACTGTCTCGAATGACTGAGAAACAAAAACGAATCATACTTTTTTCAAAGGTTCACTTGCTCAAAGGCACTCATGAGACACCTCTCCCCCCCAGCCTTCAACTGGCCATCATGCTGCCCATCCCTCCATCAATAATTCCTCTTCTTATCCATTAACTGTCTCTGGATGCATCCAAGTGTGATCTATTCTAGCATTTATTCACCGTCCAGAATTAACAACGAACAACAAACCTCACTCAAATAAGACAAGCAAATATATCTCGATCTGAATTAGAACTCACCTGTAAGTAGTGACAGGATCTGAGGTTAGGCTTTAGGTCAGTGGGTGTCATGGGTTTCTCCAGGTTGAGAGAGGACTTCCTGTAGGCCTCTTTGGCCTGGCTGACTGTCAGTGTGGACCAGGAGCTCCTCTTCATGAACTTGCTCTCAGGCACCATGCTTATGCTCTCACAGGCTGAGCACTTCACATCATTGTTGCTCTTGGAGGCCTTGAGTGACAGATCCCTTGCCAAATGACCGTGCACCGAGTCAGGGTAGCAGTGGCTGATGTGGTCTACTGCGTGGCGTGACATGACGCTGGGTGTCCGGTATGTACTGTCACTGTCCAGGTTGTCATCAGAACTCCACCAGCCACCTGAGCGCTGCTTGCCACTGTTCTCGCCTTTGCGCTCTTTGCTCTTGCTGCGCTTGCTGTGTTTGTGGTGGCCGTGGTTGTGGTGATGGTGGTGGTGTGTGCCATCACGGTGCGAGTCCCCTTTGGTGCCGTTCATTTTGGAGGAACCTTCCAGAGAGTGGGACTTGGTGAAGAGCTTCTGCACCGAGTGGACTAAGTGGCGTATTCGCCCGGGGCTCTCGTTACGCTGCTCTGTGGTGGTGGTGGTAGTGGTGGAGGTGCGTTGATACTGCAGGGTGTGGAAGCCGTCCTGCTGCAGTGGCATCTGCTTCTCAAACTGGTCCAGGAGGTTGGCCGGGATGCGGTTCATTTTGCTGCCACTGGCGTGTGATGAGAAGCCACCCCCGCTGCCATCTTCTCGGGACTCCCTACCGCCTGATGTGCCACCGCTGTCCCGGGAACTGCTGCCATAGTGCATCCGGGGAAAAGTACTACTGGAGACAGAGTGGTCAGTGGTTGACATGGAAATGGGCATTACCATGCACTCAGAGTGGATGGAGCTCCTTGGGGAACAGCGGTGGTGGCCCTCCAGGGGGCAGCTCTCAGCGGGGCTGAGGAGGTAGGAAGGGGGCCGGGACTCCCCATGGTGGTAGTGGTGGTCCAGGGAGTGGTCACAGTCTGCCAGGCTGCAGGTGTGGGCTGAGGTGGGAGAGGTGAGGTGGAGCTGAGAGGGGCGGCCGCCAGAGAGACCCTTCATGTTCCTGGGTGGAGGGGAGTGGCTTTCCTCATCGAAGTACTGCAAGGGCGACCATGAATACTGCTGGTCTGCAGAGGGTGTAGAGTCAAAAAGAGAGAGACAGGGAAAAGAGAGCATGAATTTCAAATCACATCCCAGAGCTGGAAAAGCTTTCCTACCCCACACAAACAAATGAAGGATTTCAGAAAGAAAACGTCCTGCCCATTGATCAGAGGGACAAAGCACACCAAAGGGCCTACCCTCAGCCTGGCCATAATCTTTAACATTCACATGTTCTCCACTCTTCTCAACAGTCCAGAACAAAGAAGTGGCACGACGTGAATAAAAAGTGTGTTTAGCAGATGATAGATATCAGGCCCCTCATTTCTTCCTTTTCATTTTTTACTGACTGTAGATACCATACAGCTTGACAGAGAGAACGACAAAAAAAGAGGGAGAGCCAGATAGAGAGAGGGGGTGGCGACAGGTAGGAGCCCGCCTTGCCATTTATCCAATGCAAAGTGAAATAATAGCCTATCACTTAGTGGAGCTGGTGTCATCCATCAAAGCCCTGAGGAGAGCGCTTTGAGGCGCACGGCTGGACAAGCGTCCTTGAGAGGCATAGACCAAATGACCCCAGCCCCTCCCCCTGTCTCTCAGCCACGTAGTCGGAGATTAAAACCCCAATTCTCTGTGATTGGTCATCATGGGCAGGCATCACAGCCTTCCATTCCAATGTCCTTAACTCAATCAGAAGATGGTTTTACTCCCCCTTATGGATATGCTGCCCACTGTTTCCACTGTAATTGCAATGCAAACCCCCTTCAACATAATACACCTTGATGGCCATGTTGAGTGATAGACATACTTCATCATCATCGTCTGCTTACTTTAGTCTGTAAATACTATAAAATGTGGATTGGATCCCAGTGAAACCTATGTATTAATAGCCTTGAATAATATTCAATCATTATAATAAATGCAAAAGTGTTTCAGAATTAGCTCAATAATTGCAATGCAGCTCTTCTGCTTAACTCTAAACTGTTAAAGTTAGGCAGAGAATCCTCTTAAATGCAAGTGTTTGTGCTGTAATATTAGTCTGGTATTATAAGTGAGGAGGTTCAGCATCTAGTCAGGTCACCTGGTCTCCTCCCTAGTGAGGTGTTCCAGGCACGTCCAGCTGGGAGGAGGCCACGGGGTAGACTGAGGACCAGGTGGGGGGATTATATCTCCACACTGGCCTGGGACCACCTCAGGACCCCCAGTCAGAGCTGGTGGATGTGGCCAGGAGAAGAGAGGTTTGGGGACTGAAACTGACACCTCCATGACTGGACTTTGGATAACTATTTGTCAATGGATGGATAGAAGGATGGATATCGTTCTGATATCCCATCAAGCTTCAATTGTTAATTTCATTGTTATTTGAATTTCAAAAGTGAGCACCGATAAATGAAAAGGAAACAAACACTGTGGTAGAAAACCAAGGTGATATTTCAGACTTATCAGCACCCTGCCTTGTACAGTAATGTAAAAAACAGAGACAAGCAAGCAAACAAAAATAACACCCAAGTCTCTCCCGGCTGCCAACTACACACCTCATAAACTGCTGCACTTTCACAGCAACTCTAACCTCATAAAGTGTAGGAGAGCTTTTATGAGGTATGAATGGAGAGAGAGAGACACCGAGAGAGAGAGAGAGAGAGAGAGAGAGAGAGAGAGCAGACCTGACCCTCTAAATATCTATGCAAGGTCCTGTCAGCACAGCGAACGGACACCAGTGAGTTCTCATACTGGGGGCTGTGGTGTAACACTGGTTCTGTATGAGTCAAGTCAACATAGTGTAACTCACCCAGGGGATCTGCTTTGCCATCCTTGTCTGGGACGGTGAACACACCGACCACCTTGTGACCCTGTTTCCTTAAGTTGGAGTAAACCTCCTGGCCGAACAGGCTCTGGCCAATCAGGGCAAGCTTCAGCTTGTTTTGGTAATAGTGCTGCAACAGATCAAATGAGAGGAGAGAACATTGAGAACATAGAATAAGGCAAAAATCCTGCTGTTAAATGAGCCGGCCTGCAGCTTTCCTCCTTTCAACAAGACCTCGTCTTCACCTTGGCTACCAGAAGTGTATCTAGAGTGCCCCCAACGTGATGAGGAACCATTTCCCTGGTTCAGCTTTTGTGAGAGGTCGGTTTTACAAGTCACCACCAATCCCCACATTGTGGGGGTGGACATTAAATTAGCTGGAGCTTGGGGGATTAAGGCTGGAAGTCCCCCCTGATGCCCCACAATGGGCTTGAACCCGCAACCCCTGGCTCATCTGTTCCCCAAGCGTGCACTGTACCACTGAGCTACTGTGACCTTACTGTGACACCCCCCCCCGTTTAAACTGTGTAAATGTCACATACACACTTTAGACAACTAAAGTTCCGAGGAATGAGCTTATTCTAAGTATTATTCTGGGAACTGTGTAGTCCCACCAATGGGGTCCTTGAACATTCAGTGCCAGAAAGGCATTCAACTACCCCTCCCCTGCCTTCTTGGGTGGGGGGTGAGGGGTTAAGTGATCAAATATAAGGACTGTAAATCAGACCTGTTGCTGGTGTGAAGCCATTGGCTGCAAGGGCCACGGCCCTCCTGCAGAAGGAGAAGAGCACAGGTTCAACTGTGCATCACCTCCCATCCCAGTGTGAAGCCACGTGGGAAAGAGGGGAGGTCTCCAAGTTCCCACAAGCCTTCAAGACGAATGGTGCTGTCAGGTGCAACCCCCCCTCAGTCTGGGGAAACAGAGAATCCTGTTTGCTCACCACATATTTACTTTAAAGAAAGCAAGTGCAGGGCTATAACCAAGCTCACTCTTGCACAGGGCTTGTGCAGAACGGCTGCAGCCAGTCTGTAAGATCGTCCTAATGAGATATGCGTGCATTTAAGGACATGCAAATCCCGCTTTTTTTGTGCAGTGCATGATACTGCACAGCTCAAGTCAGGCTGGATCTGGACGATCTCAGCTTTCGACACCCCCCACACCCTCCCAAGTGCTGGCTGGGAGCCGCGTCCTGCACGCCGCTAAGCTTCTAGCAGTGTGCTGATGCAACTCCTGCAGATATTGTCGAGTAGGTTCAGTGGCGTTCCAACGATGAGGTGGCGACCTGGCAGTCCTGCTGCTGCATGGATGAACACAGTCGTTAGAAATGCAACAGGGGGAAAAGGAACCCAACCCCCCCCCAAAAAAAGAGGGACCCTCGCCTTATTCTGCCTGACTCCCTTCTTTCGCTACTAGACATGACTGACCCGTTCAGGCCATGCATGGAACTAGACACACCATTACATCCCGGTGCACATTCGAGAACATCCGTGTCTACGAGCATCCCCCCCCGGGTTTGACGGCGACACAGTGGGCAGTCTCACGAAGACCCCCAGCTCGGGGCTTTGGTCGTGCCTCCATCGGGACACAAGGGAAGCGCTACTCACGGTGGAAGTGGAGAATCTCCTGAAGACTTGGTTCACCGTCCACAACATGACGGTGTCGTGTCATTCACGCCGGGTAAAAAAACGGTGTAAGTGGAGCAGAGCTGTGGTCCAGTAACCTGGGGTAGGGGTACGGTACGTTCTGGACCGGGGGCGACGCACACCTGTCTTGCTGCGTGTGCGTGTGTCCGGGTGCTTCCCACCAGAGATGGTTTATACACGCCCCCGAGATTATACGTACTGTACGTACGCGCCCACGGCTCTGATCCCATCGTGGGCGCGCACGTAAACTCAATATGGCGGGCTTGGATTCGAACCAGTCTCCTTTTTTTGACGTCACATTTAAGTGGACACGTTGACCAGGTGTGTCCTTTATTTAGAGCAGTGCTGTATGGAAGCAACACCACCACGATGGGTTCTACACCAGAACCGGTACACTTGCACCGTGTATTTTATTACAGAGGGGTAATATGTCAGGTGGCAGTATTATTACTGTAATAATCACTCTAATAATGATTGACATCTGATTTATCACTGGATTGCCTTGCCATTGGCCTCTAACGCATACACGCTATACACTGGCTGTCAAACACATGCTCGCATATACACTGACACGCACAATCCTCACTTGTTTGGATTTTGTCATTTTGCAAGTGTCACATTCTATGTCTCCCTCTCTGGTGTATCCCGGTACTGCAGCTCTTCCCCGTCAGGCTATACATCACTGCACCATACGTAAATCTGCATCACCAGAGCATAAATTGCTCTGTTCTTGCCCTGCTCCAATGTTACAGTGGATATAAAACGTACACACACCCCGATTCAATTTTTGGCGTGCAGTAAAAAGAAACTGGTAGAAATCACATCAGAACTTTTCTACATGTTTAAATTGCAACCTCTAAGAACTCGATAATAAACATTTTAAGGGGGAAATTTTTAAAAAAAATCTTATATAAGGACCTGATTTAAGAATAAGTAAATGCATGCAGGCTGAGGTGTATTTTCCCATGATGCCACATGTCTACAGCAGCTGTTTGGGTGAGGGACAGTCACAGCTTTTACCTGTGGCTGATAGCAGAAATCTTTACACCAGAACCGGCTCTCACACACACACACCCACTCGCGCTCACACACACACACACACACACAACTCCATCCTCATTCAGCTGCTCCACACAGGTTCCGGCAGGACAAAGGTCCTGACAGCATCCTGGAGGGGCAATGGCACAGACACACTATCATGGGCTCTCACACACAGTATAGATTATCAATACGGTGGTTTTAAGGGTGAATCATTGTCATTGACCTGATCTGACTCATACCGTCATTGATGGTGCCAGCAGAAAAGTTTACATGGGGTAAAAGACGGAATAATGCTTTCTGTGTTTTTAACTATTTGTATTAAACAGAGTCAAGAGAACCAGAGAGCAGCCGTTTTGTTTAATTTGTGTACAGACCAGAATAACTTTTACAACACCGAAAACAGGGCAAACCAGGTTAAGGGCACTAGTGGTGGTAGGTTTCCTTCAAGAAATGTCCACCTTTTGCCGCTGGTCTAGGAGATGATGCCTCCCCTCACCCCGCCTCAACCCGGTCCCTCGTGAGTAACGCTTAAATTCAGCACTGGTTCATCAGTTACTCAGTGTCTAGACATAACATGAGACACACTGAGCCAGAGGAGCGCTCCGTGTGTCCAAATCTCAAGTAAATTTATTTTGTGTGTCAAAAAGGGGTGAAGGGGAGTGGTGTGGTGGGTTGATATGCTCGAATCTTTCAAAATCATTTGAAAAATAAATACTTTGAGCTACCAAAGGAAAGAGGTGGTGGTTATTTCACCGGCACGAACAGTCGAGGGTGGAGGTGGGTAGGTGGTGGGGTAGCCCTCTCCAGGACAATGCGGTATAGTGGGACCCATGCTTAGTGTTACACTTTATGACAGACTGACAGAAGTGGCACTACTCTCTCCCTTTGTTCTTAACGTTATGGCATGTGCAAGAGTATGGCGATGGCATCACAGGAAGCGGATTCCTGCTCCGAACTGGACCCCGTCGCAAATCCTGTGTGTGGAAAGAAGAGCAGGAAGACAGACAGGGGGATTTAAAAGTGATTTATTTATTTTGTCAGGGACAATGTGCTGTTTTTGTTCTGTCTCTGAATTCTGTGAACTGTGTAACTGTATCTGTGCTGACTGATTTCAAAATGGCCGTGGTCCGACCCTTCATACCCATGTCTAGATTTTTAGTTGGCTTTCAACACAACCAGATATGTTCACCACAAAAGAGGTGAATCTGTTCAGCTGGATCAGAGGTTCATTTTAGAAACGTTTCGTCACTCACCAGGTGACTTCTTCAGTCTAAGCTGAAGGCAAACATCCCCCTCCTTATAAACAGTACCGTGATGCCACACAACAATAGGTTGGTTTCACATGCAAGTTGGGTGATCAACTGCACATTCAGTGACAAAGGGCACCATTCACAGAGGATTGGGGAATGTTCGCGATCACGGCATTGTAAGACGCCGATAGGTGTACTCTCAGGCCACCGCCCCTCCAGGGGGTGGTGGGAGTCAAACCGCAAGTACTGGTCCGTATGTGTGGGTTTGCGGTACACGCTAACAAACAACCGCCCCCCAACACCAACCTTCACTCCCACCACCCCCTGGAGCATAAACTGGGAGTCATTAGGACTCTGTACCACCGGGCTGACAACGTCCCCACGGACGCAGTGGCCGGGGAGGAAGAGAAGTCCCATATTAAACAGGCCCTGGTTAAGTGTGGTTACCCTAACTGGGCGTTTGTGAAAGCCAGGAAGGGTCCCAGACAGAGCTCCAGCCAAGTGGAGGGAGGGGAGGAGCCGAAGCGCAGACCGGTAGTGATTCCGTATGTGGCGGGAGTGTCGGAACAGCTGAGATGTGTATTTTCAAAACATCGCGTCTCGGTTGCTTTCAAACCCCTGAACACACTGCGGCAAAAGTTGGTCCACCCCAAGGATCGGGTCCCCCGGCACAAACAGAGTAACGTAGTGTACGCTGTTAAATGCCAGGAGGACTGCAGTGACTTGTAC
>OMLC01017958.1:1983-13838 GCA_900302585.1 Regalecus glesne | reverse complement strand
GGGGGGGGGACAAAGGAAGAAGACATGGGCTTTGCACGGAGGACACGATAAAGCCAGGAGTATTATCGTCAGTGTGAAAGACGGGGGCCATACCTCAAACGAGATTTTCTCTCCATGACAGGATACTCCACTGACGCAGAGCAAATAGCTCTCCATAGCAGTATATAGCTTCAGGGCTTCGAGGGCGCTTTGTGAATTCAGCAAACTACAGTACGACGATAGCATCTCACCCAGAGGTTTACCCCAGTTTACTGAGTAGAAAAAAATATACATAAATACATCAATGTAATGCGGGTAAAGAGCACAGAAAATATCGTTAGTCATCAGGGGATTATTGGAAATCAGTGTATTTTGTTGCGTGTGTAAATGTGCATTCTTGACAGTTGTGATTCACTCTGACAAGCATTTACGCCCGTGCCAATGACAGGAGAGCGGCATCGGCAAATGACGCATTCATCTGCTCTCCTAGCACATAGAGGAGGCATTAAGCTTTACAAATATGGCTCTCAAGGAAGCCGCTGGGTTCAATCAATTAGTCTGTGATTATTATTACTTCTGTTGTTATTACTAGTCCCACCAGCCGGGCTGTTATGGTAACCCCGGGCACGGTCCATACTGCTAATCCTTGCCCCTTTCCTAACCCTAACCTTTACTCTCTTAATCAACATCAAATTTTGAGGGAGTGGGCAAAATATTTACATGTTATCTCTCGCAGTGTTCAATGAGAATTGCTTCCAGTCTGGGAATTTCATGCCGAAGTTGTTTGCACTGATGCACATGCTAGGGTGCAAATGTGTCCTTGCAGCTTTCCCGCAGCGTTGCGTGTGGTTGCGTGTGTTCGCATGCGTGTACGCGCTCCCGCATCTGTTATTCTGTCCTCGCTCGGTTGTTGGTCTTTAGTCCTTTGTCTGAGTTGAAAGTAACGTGGACATAAAGGTCCCAATAAATTAGAGGAAGAAAGGCTCTCATTGTGGAGGGGTTGCTGAGGGTGGTATAGTTTAATCTATCAATGCATCTCTGTCTTGTACGTGATGGTGACACTGAAACATATATGAGTTTAGTCTAGGTCTCAGAAGATGATAATAATAACAATAATAATAATAATAATAGCCATCTTAATAAGGAAACTGCATACCAATAAACATTCAGAATATAAATATGTCACATTTAGCCACCAGACTGATTTTCATCTGTTGTCCCTAGCAGTGATGGATAAAATATCTTGCTCAAGGACACTTTGACATGTTTTCTGAAGGAATCGTGGTAATCACCAGAATCCGGACACCAGATGACCGCCCTACCTCCTGAGCTATGCTGCCCCTGTGATAATGTGGTAAGATGGGGTAAAATACATGATATTCTGTGTTAATTGGGACCAAAACAAAAGAAATATACCAACCACAGCCAGACAATGATAGACTGCGGGAAAAGCTATTTTTTTATTTTGTTTAATATTCAACCCATCTGTCCTTAATTCAGAAAATAACTACTGAGAAGTTTGATCCAAATGCAAATATGCACTGGACTGCAAGATAAAGGAAAAGCACGAAAACATTGCAGCAAGCAAATATGACGGAGAGACAAAGATATTTCTTATGCAAAGCTTGCACACAATGTCATGTGTGATAGCAACGGATCCTGTCCAAGTCACACGCAGGGGGGTTGGTTGAGACACAGAAACGAGGTTGGCTGCCTGCATCTTCCAATGATTCTGCCTCTTAGCTTTGATTCTGTTGATCCAGTATCTCGCCATATAGCAAGGGACACAAAGCAGATTTCAGCTTTGGGCTAATCTCATTAAGAAACTCTAACCACCCTATGAGTACCAGGGAAAAAAAGCAACTCATTCTGCACCATGCCTGAGCCAAGGCTCAGGGAGGCAGGTGTAATGTTACATAATTAGCCTCTAAACGGTAAAAAGGAGATTATTGCAAATGGCCTACTAGCCAGCACATGCAGTGGACCCGGTCCGTCAAGACTCACCAATCTAGTGAAGCTGACAAATCCCCCGGGAATTTGTGAGTGAAAAGGGAAAAAAAACAGGTTATGTGAAGTAAGAATGTGACATAGGTACAGCAACTGATCCAGGGTCCTTATAATTCTGATCTGGTTTTTAATGGATGGAAGAGACTCTGATTAGGATGCCATGCTAGTGGTGTTTCAAAACTCAATAGGCAATAGTTGGGGCTATGGCAGCTCAGTGGTAGAGTGTGTCTCCAAGTCTGGCATCGTGGGTTCAATCCCATCATGGGGCATGAGGAAAGGACATCCGGCCTTAATCCCTCACACTCATTAAATGTCATTAAATTATATTATGTAGGACACTGTAAAGCACGTTGAGTGTTTGGTAGACTAGAAAAGTACAATATAAAAACGAGTCAATGTATAAATAGCTCAAGAAGGAGCACATCAACAAATATATGCACTATTCTGATAGCTTTGGGTAAGCAAGCTATAGCAGCCCAATAATATAACAGCAGTAGATATTAGAATTGACATGTTTCTTTCTCCATCTCCTCCACTTTCCTTCCCTCCCCTAAATTAGCACTTGTGTTACTTTTAAATGCGTGAAAACTGCACAGAGGGAATCTAAAGAGGCCTGAATTTGGGCTTCTACTGAGATGTCCTGTCAAGCACTACCAAGGGTGCTGCCTCTTACCCTTCACAGAAAGGGCTAACAGAAGAATTGATGGAGCCTGTATGATCTGGGGAACCCACACCTAGTCACTCATAACTTCAGGACTAGATTACCATGTCAGATTGTTGCCATATGTGGCACGGCGCAACACTCAAGCAACGACAGTGATCAACTACTACTGTTCATCATGGCCATCCAACAAACATTACTCCCACAGTTCAAACGCAGAGGACGTCGCTGTAGATGATTTCAGGACTATCTGGAAGTACAATAGCCTAGCCAATGTGTTGTCCTACAAACATGCTAATTGAAGAAACAAGTGATCCGAAAGTGTCTGTGACAGGCCCAGTAAGGATGAGGAGAGAATAGCGGCATTCCTTTGTTGGCTCTTCGGACACACTGAAGCATCGGCCTGTTGTTACATAAAGTTGTATAACAAATGAGCCATAGCTCTTTGAACTGGCTGACCACACAGCCCTGGAAGAGCCACTAGGAGCCCAACATGTGGCAGCAATAAGACGGCCCCGCCCTCCGCAAGACATGTGGGAGACACTGCATTCCAGCGGAGCTCATTAAAGCTAGAAAACAAATCCAACAAACACTGCCTGGGACTCGAGGAAAAAAACACAATATGAAATATGTATGAACAATGTCCACCGTTGCACCATGTTTGTTTTCATCCCACAAAGACAGTGAACACGGGAACTTAGTAACAATGCCGCATTGTAATAATTGCTAATTCCGCTCGCTCATTATCTCAATAACTTTTATGAGTGACTCTGATTGATAGTTTAAATTCTCAGACACGTTTTAAAGGGAGAACCATTCACCACGGCCTTTACACAGTGTACAGATGTGGTTTTGTATTTAAACCTGTCATTGAACTGGGCTTATTTATTACCCGATTTGTTCCACCAGTGTGCCCAGTTAGAGTGCATGTTGTCTGTTTAACTTGGCTATGAAGGGACTATTGCTGACATTCTGTTTGAACCACACCTTAAGCAGTTGCACGACTAAAGGGCAGGGTTTAGGAAAATAAACAGTTTTGTGAGATGCGACAGGATATCCCGCTTGCGTACATGACTTCACAACGTGAAGCTATGGTTCATGCAGACCCTCGAGTGTATTCACTTAAGATTGATAAAAACTCAATAGAAATAAATGCCCACGGGGGAGGCGGTCTGCTCGCTGTGGAAGACATCTGGCATGATTATTTTCAGCTCTTCAGCTAATCCTCTCTAAATGTAAACTGAGGAAAAAAATGTGCCAAATGGCTTTAGAGCAAGACTGAATTTTGGACTTGTGGAAGATTTAAATGAGTTTTATAGAAATGTTAGAGGCATTATTGGAAACACAGTGAGACAATTGTAATTAGTTTTCAGCCTGTCACATTTATAATCATTATCCCACTTTTTAGACATGCCAATTTTTGACTCCTGTTAACCGTTGCAGCTGTGGAGAAGCCACATAACATACAGCATTTTTCTCCATCCTGTTTTGGTGTGCTTTCATCTCTGCTGCCGGGTGTTAGATGTTTGATATGTAGCACTGAGGATGGAAACACTCGAGTCGTACGCTTACCATTCAGAGGTGGCCCAGTAAGAGCTAATCTACTTGTCAAGGTTGACTGCCAAGCATATCAGCCCACACACTTTACAATATGACTTTATTCATACTGTAGATCTGGGACATTAACTGTCTCTGCCCACCACAACACAACACTGTCGCCCACAGCCCTCAAGCAAAGAGGCCTACATCATAAGCCTCTGCAAATGATAAGAAATTGGACCATGTCCTAGTCACCCGAGAACTCCAACTTTAAAAGGTTTGAAAGGTTGACGTCAAGCCTGGGTAGGCTTGTAGCATTCAAAGGCTGACCTTGCCAATAATTGTCATCTTAATCTGAACCTGTTTCTGTTGAGGGAGGTTTAAGTGATTTTGTGCATCTTTAAGTGCTGATATAGCCGCTTGCTGTAAGAGAGACACTGCTGTCATGTTACATTCCAGCTGTTCAGCTCAGCACAACCATAGCTCAGGAAGTAGGGTGGCTGTTTAGTCATCAGAGGGTTGGCGGGTTGATCTCTGGCCCTTGAGGAAAGCCTGTCAAAGTGTCATTGAGTAAGACACTGATCCACAAACTGTTTAAGCCCTGAGATGGAAAGGTGACCTGTCCACGGTGTTTCCCTGCCTTTCGCCCAATGAGTGCTGAGATAGGCTCCAGCATGACTCCGTGACCCAACTTCAGATAAGCCATTGACAATGGATGGATGGACAATATAATTCAAGACAGCAAGCTCCAGGCAGGTATGCTATGATAGGGACATGTCTGATGGCCTTTTTCTTCTGCCATGGCAGTACAAAAGATCAGGGGACGTAAATGCCTTGCAATCAATTGACTCAAAGAAGCAATATTTTCACGGTGCCTATTATCCAGTCCTGACAAATGTGGTGGCAGATCCCATGCAGAAAATCTCAAAACTTCTTTAGTGAAATGTTGCATTTTGCTTTTGTTCCAATTCCAAGACTTCTGACTTTGGACCAAGCGATGCATTTGATCAAACTTATGATGAATGGTGCCATGGTAAAAGTGGCTGGCATGATTGATGGAGTCTGAATAATGGTACCTCAAGGTCATTTCATAAATCTCTAATAGGGTACTGACCTAGGTCTGAAACACTTCATAAATCCGTATCAACAAAATTGGAACTTCAAAAAACACATGAAATAGCAAATAAGTGTAATAACTTTGCTCCTATTGAAGAAATTGAGTAAAGGTCAAATAGACAAGGCTCACACATGCATTAAAAGAAAACCGCTGAGTAATCATTTAAAGAGTAATAACTCTGATTTTTTTTTTAAAGATACAAAGACATCTGCAGCTGATTAAAGCCTCCCAAATTTACAATGAGGAGGACAGGCGATGTCAAGCTTTCACACTAATTTAATATAGTCTCTTCCTGACCCATGCTATTAGGGGAGAATTTTGCATAACATATCATGACGTGTAACCCTAAACTGTGAGGCAGAAAAGATGTCACAGGAAGGAGAAGCATTGCCAGATGAAGGAAATATCTCTCCGTGTTATACCGCAATGAGACAAAATGAAAATAGAAACCTATCCAAAGTTCACAATAGCAGCACTATTCACATAAACTAATAAATAAATGAGTGTATAAATATGCAGGCTTCAGGGCAAAGAGAGGATCTCACTGCCAAGAAAATCCAAGTCTCGCTGTGCAGTGTGCCAGCAGGGGCAGCACCAAACATGGTGAACATCAGACACATGGTGTCATGCATTTGACTAAGTACAATCAAGACATACAGGTTAGATAGACTCAGTTAAGCTTAGAGTTGCAAGTCTTTTTCCATATGGCCGCAAAACCACTGGGCATCACAATTGTATAGCAGTTAGCACAGTATCCTCACAACAAGAAGATCCTGGGTTTGAATTATGTCCCAGGTCCTCTGTTTGTGGAGTTTGCATGCAGACTACCCGGAAGAAACCCATATGGCTGTGTGGGTTTCCTCCGGGTACTCGGATTTCCTCCCATCACCAAAAAGACATGCAGTTAATACTTCTGCCTATGCCCCTGACCAAGACGGTAGGAAACAGAACTGGAACCGCTACTTATTGCTCCGATACAATAGGATGGGTTGTGAATATTAAAGATAAATAGATTCCCTTATCAGTACAACGAGGGGAAATTTAGAATTCTCTGTATGTAAACCCATCCTATTGTATAGGAAGGGGTGGCATGGCTCAGTGGCCAGAGCAGGCGTCTGGCAATCGGAGGGTTGCTGGTTCGAGTCCCGCACCTGCAAAGAAGTTTGTTGAAGTGTCCTTGAGCAAGACACTGTTCCCCTAATTGCTCTACCGTGTGATGGACTGGTGACCCTTCAATGGTCTATCCCCACCCTTCGCCCAATGAGGACTGAGATAGGCTCCAGTTCCCCTGCGACTCGATTTGAAGCAGTTGACAATGGATAAGTGGATATTGTATAGGAGCTGCCACAATATGGCACTTAGGGGTTCAGCTCAAGGTCATCTTCACATACTTTCTGCAGAACCAGCGATTGAACCTCTAAACTTCTGATTGCCAGATGACTGCTCTTCCCACTGAGCTTCACCGATGCAGAGAACACATTCATTGTAAGAATACAATGTCAAATAAAGTGCATTTTTGCTTTCTTGCTATCTTTTGCAACAAAAAACCTGGACCCAGGAAAAAGCAAGGATTTAAAAAAACCTTGTAACAAAATTGTTCACTAATTAGTCAACAACTGTAACAATGTCAAGCCTCAGAATCAGGTCTTAGTCAAAATATGCCAATATCCATGTTGATAATTAGCAAATGAAAGTTGATTTTATTTTCATATGAATCAACGTTTTTTATATCATAGTGTGTTACAAGAGGAATGTTACATGAAGGGTTTTTCAAATAATTGAATCTTGGCATCATGGTGGCACAATCGTTAGCATTGTTGCCTCACAGCGAGAAGGTTCTGGTTTGAATCTCATCCTAGGTCCTTTTTGTGTGGGGTTTGCATTTTCTCCCCATGTCTACATGGCTTTCCTCCCACCATCAGAAAAAGACATGCAGGGACTTCAGATGGGAGTCAGCTTGAAGCTATAATCTGGTGTGGTGCATTGAATGGTGACATTAATGTAAAAAGCTGCACATGGTCCCTTAAAAAATGTTTGAGTCTTAAGTATGGGATTCTTCTTTGTCTTCTTCATCTTATGATTATTATTACATATTGCCATTATTGTCATTGAAGCTCAGTGGTAGAGCGCACAGCTCCAAGTCAGCCATCACAAGTCCAATCCCTTTGTAAGGCATCAGAAAAAGGTCATCCAGACTTAATCCCCCATGCTCAGTAAATGTGAGGCATACATCGTGAAGTGCTTTGAGAAGCCACTAGACTAGAAAAGAGCTATATAAAAATGAGTCAATTTAGCATTTTACCATTTATTAGCTCTAACCTTTACATTTCTCAAAATCCGCCTATGCAATATTATCAATATTGGTGCAAAACCTTGGAAATGGTCTATTAATAACAAAATGGTACACTATTAATTTTCAATATGCCATTAAAATGGTCCGAGTGGAATACTGAATATTTTATAATAGCAATTAACGGCTTCTTAGCACACAGAACTTATTTGAATTAGCAAGCAGTCTTGTCCCCTTTTTAATTCAATAGATTAGTTTGTTTGAAACGAAAAGAGAAAGAGAGAAGCTCCTGCAGGTACTGAGAGAACAATCTGTTCCCGTGTACATGTGTGGATGAGTGTATATTTCAGACGTACAACACATGGCACTATTGGGGCAACACACTATCAGGATGGCATAGCTCAGTGGGTAGAGCGGTCATCTGGTGATCAGAAGGTTGCAGGATCGATCCCCGGTCCTGCATACAGCATGTCGAGGTGTCCTTGAGCAAGACACTTAACCCCTAACTGCTCCCCGAGCGCCATATGTTGGCAGCTCACTGCTTCTATACAATAGGTTGGGTCAAAATGCAGAGAAATCCAAATTTTCCCTTGCGGGACTGATAAGGGAATCATTATTATTATTTTCATTATTACATCAGTGTAGACTGCAGTGAACTCAGTGAATTATTCTTTTCTGTAAATGTATGCAATATTTGGTCATTTCCATTGTGGATTGGGATGGAGGCTGCATATATAAATATAGTGTTTTATCTGTGGTTGCAGCATTAAAACTTCCATCCATCCAACTAAGATGGCCAAAGTTGGAAGGGAGAGGTAGTGGTGGTGGGTTGGGGGGGGTTGATTTTTTTGCAAAGGTATGAAATTTGAGAGCACAACTAGAATCACTTCCAATCTGTGTACTAAATTGATGGCGATGAAAATAAGACTCAGGGAGACAAAAAAACACTTGTTTGCGGATTAATGTCTCGAATTTAGACCTGTGAAGGCACTCTTTGTGGCTGGCCTCACATGTCGGGCCTCGGCCCCCACCAGAGCCTCAGACTCAAAAGACCAGCACCTCGAAGTGCTTCACCAAACCTACGTGAGAAATAAATAGTTTAGATGTTTCACGATGAATACAAATCAATATTATTAATGTTATTTACATGTACATATTTAATTATAAACAAGTAAGCCAACTCATTGGTGGTAATCATCGCATCCGCTATAGTTGGTTTTTCCACACTGTCACATTTAGGCTCTAATATTTTCTGGGAGAATGAATATATTTGTTGACTAACAGCATGGATGAAACTCTTAAATATTCAGAATTTTTAATCTGCTTTAATATTTCTACCCGTTTTATGCAAATGATTCTCCATTAGCATAATCTCATTTGAGAATACATCCTTTTAAAGTGAAAGATTATAACCTATTTTTTTAACACATATATAAATCAACTGTTACATTGAAATGTAAATGGTTTCAAGTCGGTGTGCTCTGCAAGAGAGAAATGCATTTACATATATACTTCTTTATTTTGCATTAGCTGCTCTGCGCTACAAGACAAGCTACAAAACCAAACTAAAGCCCTACGTGAAGGAAAACATCCCAAAGCTTAAACATGCCTGTAAACATGAAAGATCCGTTCAGAGAGCCTCACTAAACAACTGTAAATAGTCTCTTTGTGCAGTTTCTCCGGTGGTACATATTTCTCTCTTGTTTCATTCTGTATCACTTCTCACCTTACCCATACTGTACTCAATGTGTGGAGACGAGATTTTTCCGGGGGGAAGAGGAGTGAGGGGAGCAGTTAGGACATTACGCCCCTGCATTTAAGTGGAAACAGGGTCTACAAAAAGCTTTTGAAAGATATCAAGGTGGATAAAGACATAAGAAAGGGCCATTATGCGGGGCTCTATCTCTCTCCATCCCTCCCTCCTCCTCTCTTTACGTCTGCCTTGAACTTGTGAGGGGTTCAGTGGCTCAGTGCCTGCAGTCCAGACAGGCCTCTGGAATGTGAGTGCGGCCACTCAAGCCTGTCTGACCTGCCACCGTCCCGGCTCCATTTCACCGGGCTAGCTTACCTACTCATTTACAATGGGACTTCAACTTTATCTCCCCTTGTAACACAACATTAACTGCCAAAGAGCTGGAAATGCATTATCAGCCCGCCCCAAAGCTTGGATTGCTTCCTTCATAAATAAGATCATTATACCAGCGGTAATCCCATTAAATAGATCATTTTGCAAATATCTCAATCCAATTAATAATGTGTTTTCAGAAGGGGCGCAGCAAACACTGCCTTCACAGAGCTGACATGCTCTGACTCCAGCTCTTTGTTCGCCACCGCCTCAGCAGCATGTGTGATATTTATACGTAAAATCACCGCTTTTACTGTCGAGTGTTGTTTTCTTGTTTGCGGAGTGAGTATTCTCGCCAGAAAACATATTCGTGCTCCTTTTAAAAGACTAGTCAAGTCAATTTAATTTGTATGACCCATTGTCACAAACTAAAAATTTGACTTAGTGGGCTTTACAAATACACAACATCCTGTCCTTAGACCACCCCCCCCCATCAAATAAGGAACATGTCCCATGCAAAAGCTTTAACAGGTAGAAAAAAATAGGAAGAAACCTCGGGGAAAGCAACAGAGGAGGGATCTCACTCCCAAGATGATCAGATATTAAATGTATGTTGCTTATACCGAATAAAACACAACTTCCGGAATACAACACTGAGAGGATAACAGAATTATTATGGAATTAATACACAGATGCCTGATTTCTCCTCTTGGTTGAAAACAAGGGGGGAAAAATCATATATTCCAAATAAAGAGAAAATTGAAAAATGTTTCAATCAGTCTGTTGATACACTTCAATCATGTCCTCATCCTCCATTCCCAGCCCTATTTTAAAATACACTTACAACATAACCACATGCTGTGTGTTTAAGTACATACATTTATTATGACCTGATATGTTTATGTATGTGAAAATGAATTTCCATACCTTTCACTTCAGGGTGCTTTGCATTTGCCAGCATAATGTGCTTATATGAATGACTTACTCTATAATCCTGTCAAAATATGCAGGACTGGGGCTGACATGACCTAAAAAGCATTGAAATGGCGGGCAGATGGGTTGACAAATTAGCCTTTTGTGGGATTAATCCAAACTTGTCTCCTAAATCATTACCAAGACTCACTCATCAACGGAAATGCCCTCCAAGTGCCCTTTAACTTCAAAATGTGCTCCTACACTAAAGGTCCGGTTTTACATGCCATGATTAGTCCCCACGTTGTGGGGGCGGACACAGTTTTAGATGGAGTGTGGAGGATTAAGGCCGTATGCCCCTCCCGAGACTTCACGGTGGCATTGAACATGTGACATCTGCTTTGTCATTTCCTGATGCGCATGCTCTACCACTGAGCTACCATGGCTCCATTGTGCTACTACACTGAGAGGAGGTCCGTTATACATGTCCAGGACACACCACTTCCTCAGGGATAGCATTCAGAATAACAGAGAAGGAACACATTCCATCCATCCATCCATCCATCCATCGGCAACCGCTTATCTGAAGTCGGGTCACGGGGGACTGGAGCCTATCTCAGTTCTCATTGGACGAAAGGCGGGATACACCCTGGAAACGTCGCCAGTCTATCACAGGGCAGAGCGATTAGAGGAGCAGTATCATGCTCAAGGACACTTTGAAAGGCTTTCCTGCAGGTGTGGGAATCAAACCTGCAACCTTCAGATCACCAGATGACCGCTCTACCCACTAACCCATGCTGCCCCCGACAAAGCAAATGAACAAATTCTTTTCAATAATTAATTGCCTGTGCATAAACCAGCGATCTGCGAAGAATGATGCATTCTGTTCCTAAAGTCGATGCCCCCTGAAGTGCTTGTGTTTGTTCCACTAAATAAAGTGCATTATCCGATGAAGGCTGATATCCTAAGCCTCTATTGTGCCCGGAGTGGTTGTTTTACCTTTGTGGAAAGTGCGTCTAGCATGGTAAGGCTGTTTTCATATCTGTTCATGCTTTTTTAATTGCCAGCTGAAGCTGTTAGGAAAACACTGTTGTGGTTAAATGAATTAGTAAACAGTGCCCCTGGGTGATGTTAACATGTTGCAGCCTCTCATCCAAACTGTACTGCATGAAGTCAGCTGCCAATGAGCGAACAGCATGTCATGTAAGTGAAAATCAACGGTACACCACAACACTAATCAGCCTTCCTGAACCACAAATAGAGTATATCCTTAATGTATTACTCG
>OMLC01017948.1:2057-15048 GCA_900302585.1 Regalecus glesne | reverse complement strand
ACCCACTGGGGGTATCAGAAAGGGTAGCCAGCCTTAATCCCCCACCTTCCATCTAAATCTGTGTCCACCTCCACAATGTGGGGACTAATTGTGGCATAAAAATGGACCTCTCTCTCTCTCTCTCTCTCTCTCTCTCTCTCTCTCTCTCTCCCCCCCCTCTCTCTCTCTCTCTCTCTCTCCCCCTCTCTCTCTCTCTCTCTCTCTCTCTCTCTCTCTCTCTCTGTCTCTCTCTCTATCTCTCTATCTCTCTGTCTCTCTCGGTCTGTCACTCTAACATGCACATACACACCACACATGGGTACACACAGGGCCACACACACACACACACACAGGGGTACAAATCTGTATTAAAACTTTTTCCCTGCGTTACATCGTTTCAGGGCAGCAGCCGCTTAGCATAGATTTGCAAGACGTTAGGGAGGGCAGAAGAAGGATTGCTCTGGGGTGAGTGATAAAGGTAAGCATCCACGCTGAGAGCTTAGCCTGTCGTGGCGAAAGGTTAGCCAATGGATTTACGAGCGTCCGTCCCCCTCGGCCCAGGCTGTTTAAGGAGGTAGACGCTTTTAATGCGATGGCTAGGTTGATTGATGGAGGCAAGACACTCCCTTTCTTACCCCCACAGTGGAGAAACAGAGAGGTAACAAGAGCAATGCACTCGGTGACAGATGAGTAATATTGGAGGTTCTGATTCTGGTACTGCTCCTCTCTCAACCATATCCAGCCGGCTGCTGCTCACTTTGACTTGAAAGGTGGAGAAATGTAAAGAAAAAAGAGCATCTGTTCATGGGTGCTGGGACGTAAATTACGGAGACTGGACAACTGCCCTACCTCCTTCACAAAGTGTGTCGAAGTGTCCTCAAGCCAGACAGTCAAGCCTTCGATGGAATGGCAGGGCGTGTCCCGGCCTTTCGCCCAATGAGCACTGGGATAGGCTCCAACATGACTCTGCAACCTGACTTCGGATGAGCAGTTGACGGATGGATGGACGGATGGATGGATCATAACTGGTTAGAACATGCTGTGTTGCAGCTGAGGTCCGACCCAATCCAATTACTTGATGATTTCATTGATTTGATGAAAAACTAAATCCTCTGTAACACCTTGGAAAGGAAAAAAAGAAGAAGAAAATACACGGAGGCCCTTGTTATGGGTCTCACCAGGACCTCAGCGGGGCCGTATTCATCTCCTCCCACTCTCACAGCAGGGGTCTGAGCAGCCTGGCAGGACACGCAGGCTCAACAAGATGGCTTAACAGAACCAGACTGGAGAAGGCTTAGAGGACCTACAGCAGGCAGGGGTTATAGTCTGACAGCATAGCCTCATGACAATGCAGCGCTACGGAGGAAGAGGAGGAGGACGAAGAGGTGGAGGAGGAAGAGGAGGAGGAGGCGGCTTCACTGTGCCGTGAACAGAATGATAAAGGGCTCTCAAAAATAAGCTGGACACTGGCCAGAATCTGCTGCAGATGTAAGGGTGAGGGGGATGCGTGTGTGGATACATGCATGTGTGTGTGTGTGTGTAGTGTGTGTGCGTGTGTACTCTACCCATCCATATGCATATATTGAACAGTGAATGGGCTTTGCCATTACTGTCAATAAGTTTGTGCCCCTGCTTGAATGCTGTGCATGCATCTGTGTATGAGTCTCACACACACACACACACCCATACAAACACATCATCATACATGTGCACAGATCTGTAATGACACTGTCTGGCACATTTTGGAGATCCACCACACACACACACACTCACACAGATATACCCACACTTTCCCTCCCGGAGACAGAATTGACAAACATTAATACAAATGCATGCTCTTGAACACGGCCAGTTAGAAACAGATACAGGCAGGTTCACACACTTACACACTGACATGTGCTCGCACACATCTTGGATTTAAAGTCATGTGTGCACACTGGCACTCATACAAATTTCTGACTTGTAGCTATTTTATGAGATTTGTCTGTCAATGGTAATGAGGCAGCTTTCCAGTTTTATATTGTCATGCAGTAAGTGTGAAAGTTATTGCCGCAGAGATAGATATGAGTGTGAGTGTGAGTTAGAGAGAGAGAGAGAGAGAGAGAGAGAGAGAGAGAGAGAGCCCCCAGGCTCCAGATGAAATATGTATGCTAGGCCCTGGAGCGTTGAGCTCCTGAGGATTTAGGTGGGAGAGAGGTTGCTGCTGGCTGCCACTATACCACCAAGAACCTCTGGGAAATTGCCTGGTGCCCGACCACTGTCTTCGACTGAACACGCTACTCTGGTGAGCAATATGCTCCAAAAGAGCTGCAAGCACCCTAAATCTGTAATGCATTTGTGACTCTGTGCAGAAAACCACACTTTTTCCTATGTTCTGTCCCTGCCGTATTTAAGACAATAGCTAATCCACAGACGATGAACCGATGAATGCTTTGGTAGTTGTTCATTATGATAGTGACTGCGTGGAAGGACACTCAGGAAAGTGACAGAACGTAGAGCTTAAAATGTTCTCCATAGCAGCAAAAGGCTGAGAAATGATTGTGGCTATCAAGCAGATATGACCGACCAAGGCTGTAAGTAAACTAGCCATCCATCCATCCATCCATCCATCATCAACAGCTTCTCCAAAGTCGGGTTGCGGAGTCATGCTGGAACCTATCCCAGCTCACAACGGGCAAAAGGTGGGGAAACACCCTAGCAGGTCACCATTCCAGCACAGGGCTTGAGCAGTTAGTGGTTCAGTGTCTTGCTCAGGGACACTTCAACACACTTTCTGCAGGGGAGGAGGATTAAACTACTAATCTTTTAATTGCTAGACAGTCGTCTTACCTCCTGAGCCATGCTGCCCCTTAGGAAGATAAACCACCAATATTCAAAACCCAGACTCGGTTATTTTTAACTTTTGTTACTGTTGATTGGTGGGGACGGTGCTGGCATAACATTGGCACGGTATTGGCATAACATTGGCACTGTGTCTTTCCAAATGGGTGTCTGGGATTTTGATTTATAAAACTCTACTAGAGCTGCTACTTATCTCCATAGCTGTCATTGATTTAAAGCAGCAGTAGGTAACAATAATAATCATAATCCCAATGATTCCCTTATCAGTCCAACAAGGGGAAATTTGAATTTCTCTGCATTTTTGACCCTACCTATGGTATAGGAGCAGTGAGCTGCCAACATATGGCACTCAGGGAGCAGTTAGGGGTTCAGTATCTTGCTCAAGGACACCTTGACATGTTATATGCAGGGCCGGGGATCGATCCTGCAACCTTCCGATTGCCAGACGACCGCTCTACCCACTGAGCTATGCTGCCCTTTGGACACTCAGATGCAGACGCCTCCGCCTGCCTCTCTGATGCCTTGCATCACTCAGCTAAGCCCCTCCCACCAAATGACCTCTGCATCACTTTTCAGCCCCTTACACTCGTATACAACCCTGAAATGTCCGAGCGAGACTTGGGAAACGTGTATATGATTTATTATCTAGCCATGTAAATAATGACAAATAATGATAATATTAAAGACCAGGTGGCATCTAATAAGGATGCCACCTGGTCGCCTCCCAAATGAGGTTTTCCAGGCACGTCCAGCTGGGGGACAGGCCACGGGGTTGACCGAGGACCAGGTGGAGGCATTATATCTCCACACTGGCCTGGGAATGCCTTGAGATCCTCCAGTCAGAGCTGGTTGATGTTGCAAGGGAAAGGAAAGCTTGGAGTTCCCGGCTGCTTCCTCCACAACCCGACACCGGGTAAGCTATTGACGACGGATGGATGGATAGATGGATGTATATAATTCTTTTTTCCGGCAAAAGTTATCATGTTCATGTAAAGCAGCCATTTCAAATTGGTCTTTTTGATTTCTGGACTTAAACCACAAACAACTTGTGTGGCAGAGCAGATGCAAATTGTTATCGTATGTGCATATCAGCATTTTTTTATTAATTCTTTACTATTATTTTACAGTTTTAGATTCCCTTGTTGGTCCCAGAAGGGGAAATTTGGTGTTTTCTGCATTTGAACCCGTATAGGAGCAATGAGCTGCCTCCGTATGGTGCTCAGGGAGCAGTTTTGGGTTCAGTGTCTTGCTCAAAGACACATTGACATACTTTCTGCAGGACCAGGGATCAAACCTGCAACCTTTCAATTGACAGATGACCCTTTTACCCCCTGAATTATGCAACCCCTGTTAGAACAGCCAATAGGAAAGCCTTCTCTCTGAACTTACCAGTGATTGGTTAAAACCCTCTGCCCTGGGCTAGATATTTTAAAGCCTCCATACAGAGACAAGTTAAGGTACAGATGTGTAGTTCTCATCTCAGACCACTTGAATTATAATATGCTGAAAGGTTATTATGGAATTTCTGCCCAATAACACCATGAAAACTGCCTACTGTAGCTTTAAAAACAAAGATGACCATTTTTCAGAATATCTTTTTAAACATTTGCTGCTCCACTCGTGTGTGTGTGTGTGTGTGTGTGTGTATCAGCAAAGTGAAACAAGCAGAAATCCAGCACATGCACAATCTTGCAGCGAGTCTTTAGTGCAGAAACCACACATCCAGAAATTCCCCCGAAATAAAACATTCAACAGAGTGTAATCACAATGCGCCGCTGATACCTGTCGCGTATGGCTATAAATCCTTCTTGTCACCCATCACAGAATAATAGCAGGGTGGAAAAGCAAACAACCGCACGGAAACAAAGATTCGATCGCAAAAAGTGCAGCTGATGAAATGTTATTAGAGAATATACCAATGTGGAGGCCGCTGGTTGGGTTTGGCATGGTGGTTTGGCAAAACGCAGGCTTTTGTAGATCAAAATGTTCACGGTTCAATGTCCTCTCTGCATACTGTATGGGCCAGTCCTCAGTGGAGCTGCGCGCTGTGTCTCTCTTCTCCGTCGTTGTCTCTCCCTCCATCTTTCCCTGTGTTTGCAGCATGCTGAAGTGTGTCCATGTGTCAGTCAGATGGGCCCACCTTCACTCCAGAATATAAAGAGACACTGCTAGTCAGGCCCACCTGACCTGAGGCCGATCATTAATCAACTGCTATTGCTTCTGCTCTCCTGCGACCAATGCTCCTTCTCTCTTCGCTTTCACCCGAGGCTCTACCACAAGCCCCCCCCCCAGTCTTAGGCCAAGGCTACATCCAGCTGACAGCCAAAGCCCCTGTGAGCAAGAGAGGAAATCGGCCATGGCCGTCTGCCTTCCCGTCTATCAGCCACCTTAAACTTAAATGGTTTGCAAGGCTAGGTACCCACGAGTGAGCCGTGTGTTAGCATCCTTCATGCGGTGGAGTCGGTGGAGTGGGGCATGGTCCAAACAGGGGGTGGGGTGAGAGGTAGGGCAGGGTGGTAGGGGGAGTGGTGATTTTTTACAATGGCGGGAGGCGGACATTTTTTCATACCTCGGGCCTCAGCTCATCTTTCTGATACCTCAGAGGCCAGAGAAGTCTGGGCCAACTGTGTTCATGCATTGAAGAGATTGAGGAGGTAAATCTGGGTTGCACCTCCCCTGTCATCCCCTACTTGCCATGGGGGTCCTTACCACTCGGTGAGTAATTTGGAACTACATCATAAGTAATATGAGGACTTTTTGCCAGCGGCGGCATGTCTTCAAAGATGTCCCTAAATGCTTCAGGTTTGACATTAGATGTCATTATGGGTCGGGTGATCTAGGACAGTGAGACGGGGAAGGGTCCAGATCACCTCTGTAGAAAGCTGACGGAGAATGCAGTCTTCTTCCACCTGCTGAGAAGCCGGCTCCTGCAGGGCTTAGATTTGCTGCATCCGGGCTTGGTGTTGCTGGAGGTTGGTGATTCAACGGAGGGCTCGGCGCACTAGACATACTTGGTGCTCCATGCTGCACCCATACAGGCCACCACTGTCCACCATCACAGTGACTGACCCAGCAGTAGGCAAGATGGGGAATTCGGATGGGGAAAAAATGGATGAAGTTTAAAAAAAGTTTAAAAGATTGATACTACTGGCTGGGTTGTGCATGGAAGACAGACATAGGTTTTGCAAAACAGGCTTTTATTTACAAAAAGGGGTACGGCTCAAAGTCCTTTCCGCACGCTGCACAGGCCGGTGGTCAGCAGTGCTGTGCGCCTCCTCTCTCCTCTCCATCTCTGTCTTTTCCTGTGTTGCTGCATGCTCATGTGTGTCCATGTGTCAGTCAGTTGGGCCTTGCCTCACTGCAGAATATAAAGAGACCCTGTAAGTCAGGCCCACCTCAGGCTGATCATTAATCAGCCAGTATAGCGTGTGCTCTCTGGCGACCCTCGCCCCCTCTCTCTCTCTCTCTCTCTCTCCCCCCGCTTGTAGCCGAGGCTCAACCACACCCGGCTACCTCAGAGAATTCCATAATGATCTCACTGTATGTGAGTGCTTAATCGTTTCTGCTAAATAGCAGTCAGAGTGTTTTGTTGCTGTGTGTACATTGAGTGGAAGTTCTCCTATCCAATTAACTATCCAAGACATGCATTCCTCAAATAGACGTAATTGGTGAGTTGGAGATTCTGAGTTATTAAGTGGGGGCGGTGAAGCTCAGGAGGTAGGGAAGTCATCTAGTGATCAGAAGATTGGCAGTTCAAATCCCAGTTCCTTCAAAAAGCATGCGGGAAATTCTTTTGAGCTAGACACTGAAACGCTAAGTGCTCGGGGAAAATGGATGAAAGTTAGCCTGGTGGCTAAAGAGGCGTAGGAAGGTTGCAGGTTCGATCTCCGCTCCTGCAGAAAGTGTGTGGATGTGTCCTTAGGCAAGAACGCTGAATCCTTAATTGCTCCCCAAGCGCCTCATGGCAGCTGCTCACTGCTCCCATACAATAGGATGGGTTAAATGCAGAGAATTGCTCATTTCCCCGGTGGAGCTGATGAGGGATCTTAAAAACAAATACATAAATTAAAGCTGGTGTATTTACATTTAGATGCTCATTAATCTGCAATGTCCCTATAAAGGTGATTGTTATTTTTATTATGGTGTCTTAGAGAGAGGGGTGTAAAGTCTGTAGAATTACTGGGACCTGTTTTTAACACTCTAACTCCAGACAGTGATGAAAGACAACACCGAGGCTTGTTTTGACCTGGTTTTTCACTTTGTGAGCAGACGGAGAGGCAACATAGGTGCAAGGTCCCCTGTTACAACCCACCTTATTTTGAAAATGAATTCTCAAAGTTATTTTCAATTATGAATGCTCACCCCCAGGGCAAGCATTTGTACCTGGCACTGTTCTCATTAATGAGGTAGTGGATTTAATTGACTGTGCTGCAGACTTGGTTCGGGGAGCGCCTGTCGTACACACAAATGTGCACAAACACGCTCGCCCACAGGCACACTGGCAGACATACGCACGTACTGCACGTGGACAGGCACATGTGTGCATAAGCACAAATACATGGCAGGTTTTTTGACTCCACCAGGACTCAAGCCCCCGGGAGCGTCCTCTGGCGTGATGAGGACCTCGATCCCTCCGTAATTGCTTTGCACAGTGTAGACATCACGCAGGCTCGCCGTGGAGCTTTGAGTCGAGGTTGGTCGGTCTCTCATGTGCAATTGTGAAACGCATCTGAGGAGCATCAGAGGACATTGCCTCCGGCACAGTTGTCTAATTGTCTAATTTGTGTCTTTTCGTTTCATGGTAATCTACAACAGTGGCACGAGGCAAGCGATCTGCTCTCCTGTAGCAGATCTGTCATGGCTGAAGCAGGGGATGTGTTTCACAAGCATCGGTGTCTCGTGCATAACCCACTGCGTTTGTTAGATTATTTTTTATGTTCTTTTTTTTTCGGGGGAGGTGATTGAACATCAAATACTGTGCAAGACTGCAAGATGAAGGATCACACACTAACCAACGTGACACTTGAAACTGAGCCAAACTAGAGAACGCAGCAAGTTCATGCAAGAACACCAGCTCTCACATCAACAGCAGAGGTCAAAAGGTAGCAGGACGAGCCATTACTAACACGAAATGTGTTTCTCTATTCACCCGGTTATGGCGGGTCTTGTAGTTCCCCTTGCACAGTTACTCGTGTTCCTGCCACAATTCAGTTAATTATTCTTCTGTGTGTGATTTGAAATGCATCCATGGATCACCCCCCGCATGTCCATTTTCCTGGCCCTAGTTCCTGTATTTTCTTCTCGCTTTCAATTCTCATTAGCTATAAAATCCACTGCGGGGACCCCCTGATAAACAGGGAACTAGCCGAAACAAACGTTTTCATTGGCCATTGATGGGATCCATAGATCAGCCAAGACATTTCCGTTTCGCCCAGATCTCAGTATTAAGAATCAGTATCTCTGAGGAGATGAAACCAGATCAGGAGGAAAGAGATGACTTGGTATCCGTCTGTATGACTGTCCTCCTTCGAGGTCCTTGTGGGTGTCCTTGCAAGCGGATGGTGCATGGCATCTTTTACATGGAGAGGCTGATGTGCCTGCAGCCACCACACGGTCCTTGGCAAGGAGTGGCCAGAGTCCAATGTCACAGAGAACCAAAATGATTGGGGACCACCCTCTGTTGCCATCTTCATCTGCCTTAAGATGAGATGAGATAAGATGAGATATTCCTTTAGTAGTCTCACAGGTTATACCACAGTTTGTGGTATAACAGCAGCAAAGCTGAATTAAAAACCGATAGGCAGGAAATCTAAAGAGCTATGTAGACAACTGTGAGAATTCAGGTGTGGGGGAAAAAGGGGTTTTTTTTGTTGGTCTTTTTGCATCATTTCAGCTCACCGAATACCCTTTTGTCATGTTTTCTATTGTTCTGCATTCAGGACTCCATTTGAAGGGGAGATCTTATGAAGTCTTAAGCCAAAGCTTTGACATTCACATTATGGTTAGGGGTGATTATGGTTACCACTACATCTCAGTGGCTTATATCGAGGTGATTAAATCCTCAGTGACACCTGCAGCACAGCTTTTTGTGACATGCTCAGCTTCTCCTGCTTGGCTCCTTCTTCTGACTTTACACGTCTCAATTACCCCCGCTCGTTCAAATGATCTGCTGGAAATAAGTACCATAAACCCCTGCTGTGGCAGGACAGCCCACACCTCTGCTATGTCTACCACCCCACTCACCCCAATGCATGAACTGATGGCTGTGTTGGATTTAATTTATTTATCAAATATCCACCTATCTGAAGTCAGGTCAAAGGGGAACTGGAGCCTCTCTCCGCCCTCATTGGGTGAAAGGTGGGGAAACACCCTCGGCCAGGTCGCCCGTCCATCACAGGCAAGAGCAGTTAGGGGGAAAGTGTCTCCCTCAAGGACACTTCGACAAGCTTCTCTACAGGCGCGGGGCTCGAACCTGCAACCCTCCCATTGCAAGATGGCCACTCTACCCACTGAGCCGTGCCGCTCCCTGTGGAAAATCCAGATATCATAGGAGTTCCGATATCATAGAAGACTTCATGACTCATTTGAGATGTCACCACATGATTTAATGGCTCCTCGTCTTGCAAGTTAAGATATTGCGAGCCTTCCTGAAGTGTGCTTAGTTGATCCCGGGGTCGTTGCATTCAGCCACATCCTTTGGGCCGCCAGTTTATTTGCAGTCAGATATCATCACCGTGGTGCTAACAAGGCACTCCGGAAATCTCATGAGAGAGACTAGTGGAGATACTCATCAGTGATCAATGTGTTCTTCAAGCTAGTGCAGAATACACTCCTGTCTGTCTGTCTGTGTGTGTGTGAGTGTGTGTGTGTGTGTCTGTGTGTGAGAGAGAGACAGAGAGAGAGAGAGAGGGGAGCAGGGAAATGGCTGAGGGAGTGAGAGCAATACGTTAGCAGCAAGAGGGTGAGAAGGGGATGGATGGAAGCTCTCTCTCTATTTCTCTCTCTCTCTCCCACTGTGCCTCCCTTCCACTCACCCCAGTCCCTCCCATCTTTCCCGTCTTTCCGTCATAGATAAAAGCCCAGTGCACGTCATCGGGGGAACGATTAGTCTCGACCATCTAATCAGATCCCTGTTGCACGTCTCTATTTCCCCTCGTCTTCACAGCCGCCCCTCCTCCTCCTCCTCTGTGCCAGGCATAGCATTAACCCAAGCTGCACGGCAAGGTGCCCGACCATCGCTCCTCCAAAGGTGCCTCCAACTCATCTATCTTGCATGCATTATATCTCTATTTTGGATCCTTTAAGCCCCATTCCTGCTGCGCCTCTCATTTTTTAGTCTTTCTCGCTTAGATCACTTAGCCCATGTAGCCTGGATCCTCTGCTCGGCCAGGGCTGAACGTCACAGTGCCACTCTGTGTTAGTCGTACCGACTTCCTGCATCTGATCATTCCTCCATGTCCTGGGCTTTCTCTGATGAGTTTCGAGGTTCTACATTAAACCTACAGATCTTTGAAATCTGCACTAAATACCCCAGGCCTTATGGATATTGATCGCATACGCCGAGCATATGCTGACCATGTGATATCCCGTTTGAAGGTACAGTGGAATGGTAATTGAATGCATCACACATGGGGGGTGTCTGGCGAGAGGGGTTTATTTGGAGGATGCTAGTTGGGGATGGGAGCTGTGTCCGCTTGGTCGTTATTTCACGTATGCTTGCATTTGTCATTACTATTCATGACCCTGGGTGAGCCTACAACACGGGCTGTTGGGTTGCCTGTTAAGTCAGTAGTCAAAGAAGTAAATAGAATAAATTAATAGATTCCCTTATCAGTCCCACAAGGGGAAATTAGGAATTTTCTGCATTTTAACCCATCCTATTGTATAGGAGCAGTGAGCTGCCACTGTAAGGCCTTCAGGGTTCAGTGTCCCGCTCAAGGACACCTCGACATGCTTTCCGCAGGACCGAGGATCAAACCTGTGACTTTCCAATTGCCTGATGACCACTCTACTGAGTTATGCTGCCCCGTCAACCATTTAGTTTAAATTATGCACCAAGCAAGAAGGGGAAACTGTTAATATTCATTGTCAGGTTTAGTTTTCCTGGATCCTCACACGCCACAAAAGTGACTACGGATATCCATCCATCCATCCATCCATCCATCCATCCATCCATCCTTCCATTGTCAACCAGTTATCTGAAGTGGGTCATGGGGCCATGCTGGGGCCCATCCTAGCGCTCATCAGGCAAAAGGGGGACAAACACCCTAGCAGGTTGCCATTCTATCACAGGGCTTGAGCAGTGAGGAGTTCAGAGTCCTGCTCAAGGACAATTCAACATGCTTTCTGGAGGAACCAGGGATCGAAACACCAGTCTTTCGATTATTGAACCACCTGACCTTCTGAGCTATGCTACCCCAAATAGCTATGTGCCCCAGTGGCTGGCACTCGTGCCTCAAAGCGAAAAGGTCATGAGGTCAAATCCCAGTCTGTCCGAGGTCCTCTCTGTGTGGAGTTTGCACGTCCCCTAGCCTGAGCCCTACCTCCTGAACTATGTGGCCCAGACCATGGATGTTCCCAACGTGATCCGTCTCACCTAACCTCGTTCAGCTTCTCCCCTGGAAAACATGTTCATACCAATGGAATAACTAATGTGAGACCTCATCAATTTTTAGGAGGTATGCCCATCTTATGGTTGATTAATTAGCCGTCACATTATCCTCTTGAATGAGTTGAAGATAAAAATATGGTTCATTTGTGGTAGAAGAATCCTAGGGGCCTCCGGTGGTGTAGGGGGGTAAGACACCTATGTTCAGTACATCTCTGTCATACAGTCGGCTGTTGAATCCCAGCTGCATCATTTCCAACCACAGCCAGAGGTCCATAGTTAGTGGGTCATAATTGGCTAAGCCTCACATGGGTATAGGGGTTAGGTTGGATAAAGTATTGTGGGTTCACTAGTGTCCCCCTCTGGGTCGTCCAGGCCTCTTGGTTAAGTGAAGGGAAAGTACTCTGCTTCATTCTCCTCTGACGGCCAAGCACTGTGCTTTCCCCACCAGACCATGATGTGTGGACTAGTGAGGGCTAGTGGTCATGTGACTTGGAGGAGACACATGCTACCACTTCCTCCTTCCTGTCGATGTTCTAGAGGGGTATCAAAGAGACTGACCCAGCAGTAGGACACTCAGGGAATTCAGGTTGGGGGGAAATGGATAAATTTTAATAAAAGGTAGTAGAAAAATTCATTTTTTGTTAAATGTCAGCAAACTGCAAAGACGTAACTACCAAGTGGTTGGAAAATTCACCCTCATGAAGCTATGTAGCTATTCCATTATTAATCACTTCTGGTTTCCTCCCAGAAGCCTGGTGTGGATACTGGAGTGAAGCTATGGTGGATGAAGAGGGAATCATTTTAAAGGGATTATCAACTTGGCACCCAGCATCAGATCAGACGCTTTGTTTGAATTAAGCCCACAACACTTCCAGAAGGCGGAGCAGTCAAATACAGAACGTGACTGAAAGTGACATACAGCTTCGAGCCCTCTTTCTATTCTCATCTTTCTCTTTATTTTCATCCCGTTCGCCGTCCCAACGCCTCCATCCCTCCACCCTTATCCGTCTACCTCCAGTAGATTTGTGGAGCCGAAATAGGAGAGCAAAATATCAACCCTATAGATCATTTTGACAGTTTAATTTCAATGCTTGATTATCAGTCAATCTCATAATTATATTATCCAACCATCCAATTAATTCGTTCTATATTTACAATGATCATCAAGTGCGCTCTCCATTTTTGCACCATTTATCAAGGTTGAGATATTGGCGTCACAAGGGACCTTGACAGTTGGTGTGAGAGCCTACTTGATTGAGATTTGAACGCCGGCGAGCCCGTGTGTTCATTACATTCAGCCTCAGTTGATATGAGGATGGATGCCTGCTGCCTTCCCTCATCCCGGTTCTCCATACGTGGCGGGACGCATCCCCGAAACACGCGCAAACACACGTGTGTGGATAAAGCCAGAGATGTAGCAAGAGAGAGGGAAGGCAATAGAATGATGAAAGGATTTCACGCTGCTACCTCGGCTTTCCCCCTCCGCCGTCTCGCTGCCACGCCGCACTCTTAAATCCCTCACACAGACACAGCAGGGGATGCGAGTCCAACCCCCCCCCC
>OMLC01017917.1:31379-41990 GCA_900302585.1 Regalecus glesne | reverse complement strand
TAAAGTCTTTTTTTCTAGCAGATAATTTTCCTGCAATATTTTTATTTAGTTGTTTTTATATAGTTTTTTAGAATTTAGAATTTAGAATTGAATAAACTGGTTTCGACAGAGAGGAAGATGCTGAGGATGATGTGTGGAGTTACATTGAGGGACAGGATTAGTAGCTCGGAGGTTGCAGAAAGGGTGGGTGTAGAGTCGATAGAAGAGTGGTTAAGGAGACAGCGTTTGAGGTGGTTTGGGCATGTGTTGAGAAGAGGTGAGGATACAAAAGTGGGTAGAGTCTTAACAATGGAAGTGGCAGGAACGCGAGGGAGGGGACGACCAGCGAGGCGATGGAAGGATGTGGTTGAGAATGACATGAGGGTGATGGGGTTGGAGAAGGGGATGGCAAGCGATAGAGAGACTTGGAAGAGACGAATCCATGGACCGGTCAACCCCCGCTAGCGGGGAAAACGGCCGGAATACAAATCCTGTTTGTTGTGTGTGTGTGCTTTGCATAGATAAGCCGGTCAAAATACCAAACCATCTTTTTAACTATAAGTCCATTTTTTTTCCTTCCAGAGTCTGAGAGAGCTGATCAATAGTTCCAACTTTGCTCCCAAACCCATGGATGGGCTGCAGGGAACATCCCGCTACTCACACCCTCACCCCACTGGAGCAGCTGCACAAAATACACTTCACCAGGTTGGTAGAAAAAGAAAACTGTAAAAGGTGAAATAGTTCTTTTCAGTCTCATCCTAAGCCCCTTTTGGTTGCAGCATGTGCCAAATGATAGAGATTCTACTTAGTTGTTTTTTTCTATGGATTCATAATGATGTGGTCACAGCTCTCTTTGTGTGCTTGTCCATGTCTGCCTCTTTCAGCGTGGCCTAATGGATCCCTCCTTCTTGAAGAGGAGTGAGGCTAGCGGCTCCATCCCCTCCATTACCATCTCCGTCCCCAAGCCCAGCTTCTCTTCAAATGTGGCTTCAGCCACTGTTGACAGAACAAGTAGGTTCAACCACATAACACGCTATTTCCTCCGCTCTGGTTACACAGCAGTTCTGGAAGACTTATTCTCTGTCAAGATAAATCTTAGAGTATGATTGGGATTCTTTTTTTTTCTCTCTGAAGCTCATGGAGGACAGAATTCTCCGACAGCCAAACCTTCCTCTTCAGACAGAAGCACTGGGTAAGCAATGGCACTGATCTCAATTCAACCTTTGTCTCAATTACTCCCTTCTCTCATGATTTAGTGGGGTGAGTGTTGATGGACTTGGGACCTGAGCTCCTAATATTCTTCTTGCTCAGGCCTGAACGGTGTCATTTTGATTCTACAATCTGATGTCTGTTTACAGCAGAACGTTATGTCGTTTAAATTTTAAATGCTGAAAAATCAGATTTACCACTATAATAACTAGGAACTTGAGCTCTCATTATTGTCATAAACATGCAAAGGCTCAGCCTTGTTGAAAACAAGAAAAAGTAGCCAGCGCAGGTGAGAGGTTTCCAATGGATATATGGATTTTAAGAGTTATGGAAATTTATCACCAGCATATTTGTCATAACAGTCCATTCTACTGCAAAGAGGCACACATAGGCTAAGCAAGAACCTTCAAGCCCATTTCACCCATGATATTTTAAAACTGTTTTGTCCTAGTCTTTGGTGTAATTGGTTGTTGGTCTGGATGACTTTCCTAACGCCCCACAGTGGGTTTGAGCCTGCAGCCTCTGGCTCGTCAATTCCCAAATCATGCGGTGAACCACTGAGGTTCCATATATTTATATATATATATATAATCTTAATTTGATTACAAATTTTATAGAAAAAAAGGAACACTATAATCCCCCTGTAAAATAGCTCTGCACAGAACCAATATTTCTCAAATGGCATCACTCAAGCTCTCAGTAATGACAACCTCAAACCCAAATTGCTCTTTGCAATGCAAATGTCCCATTATTATAGTGTGTTGATCACAAACACTTACCCCTCTTAGTCAGCATTTAATTGTGGGTTTTTGTTGAAGGACGACCTCTTGGAAGCATTCCTCTGAGCCGCCATCTGCCCCCTCTGTCAAAAGACGACGAAGGACGTCCCCAGGCCCAATCATCGTCATCAAGGACGAGCCAGAGGACGAGGATGAAGTCCACTTTGTAAGAGAGCAACTTGGGTTACATAAGTTTGAGACACCTTGAGTTTAGCATTTTTTTAGCTTAATAAAATTCGCAAAATGAGAATTATTTTTCCCTTCAAAGTGACTTTGAGTGAATGATTACGTAGAATAAATGTGATAATTGGTTAACTAACGAGTAGGGATGTCCTGATCCAATCTCAAAGATCAGTATCAGGACTGATCAAGGCATTTTGTAACTGACCGGTATCAGTTATATTGAACACAAACTTAAGCCTGATCCTTTTTTATGTTAGCTATCACAAAGATGCTGTAAATGCACAGCACAGTCTGTGGCAGGACGCAGAAGCATCATCTAGTATACCTTTAGTTCAAATGTCTCCAATGTGGATATGTTTTAAATTGGAAAAAAAAAACTAGTTCAACATGCACTTTTAATGTCTGCAATGCAAGCATTTCACAAGGCAGTAGTAACAGAGCTGTGTTCAATGCCATCAATTTGATCTGGCATCTGAAAAAATAAGTATTCAGTGTAAAACAGTGAGTTCACTCAGATAACTCTGGCAAAGGCTGCATCAGAGTGACACACACTGGCGGATACTTTTAAAAAGCTTACAGAGGGTAATAGAATTCATTGCTTTGGATGACTAGCTCATCGCTGTGGTAAAGAATGCAGGTTTTCACCTGTGATGAGAACCATATAAAAAGAGCCATATGAAAATATTTTTTAGTTGGTTTACTTTGTTATTTTGTAACAAAATAAATAAAAAACTTATTAAGGAACAGCTTGGATGCAGGCAATTTTTTTCTCAATGCATTACAAAGCTATTCGGTTATAAAGCATGTACAGTGGATTTATTTTAATAACTGCACTGTACAGCTGTATTATCTAGGAAAACAAGTATCTGATCAGGACTTTGTATCAGCAGATATTCAAAATTAAATGACTCCGAATGGGATCAAGGGCTAAAAAAACTTGATCGGGATGTCCCTACTAATAATAAACCATTGGGTTGTTCCCTCATCTTAAAAGGAAACATCATGAGTTTCAACATCTTCTCATTATTGAAGATGTTTTCGGGATAACACTCCATTAGCAGCCATGATGCTGAGCAGTCTTATATGTTTCTTAAAATACCACTAAAATTGGGCAGGAAATCGAATTGCTGTACGTGAAGTGTAACCACAAAGAAAAAAGATTCTGCTTTGCTCTTTGAGAGGATTGTCCAGGTGGTTGAATAATGAATGTTTCTATCTGCCAAAGACCAAATGTAATGGGTTAAATTTGTTACATTCTTTGAATACTGTTTCTGAAATTACACATATGTGCATCAACTCCAGTTCTTTTTCTATTGGCTTGGTCAGGGGCACAGGCAGGAGTATTTACCATAAAATGAATGTCTTTGATGGTGGGAGGAAACCGGAGCACCCGGAGGAAACCCACGCAGACACAGGGAGAACATGCAAACGCCACACAGAAAGGACCTGGGGTGGGATTCGAACCTGGGACCTTCTTGCTTTGAGGCAACAGTGCTAACTGTTGTGCCACTTCAGAGGACGCCATTGCTCACATACTACACGCAACACCTCTCCCACCTGGAAAGGGGGTACACTTATGTGAGGAGGCTGTTTGTGGACTACAGCTCGGTGTTGAACAGCATAACCACCCCACCCCTCTCCAAGCTCACCAATAACCTCAAAGATATGGGCCTGAACACAGCACTCTGTGACGGGGCACTGGACTTTCTGATGGATTGGTTCCAGGGGGTGGGGGTGGACAATCACACCTCTGGTCCACTGACACTCACTATGGGAGTGCCACATGGCTGCATGCTCAGCCCTCTTCTGAATTCCATCTACACCCACGACCGAGTAGCAACAAGGGCTGTAAAAAGCACTGTGAAGTTTGCGGATGAAAGAGCAGCTCTATTCCCATGGCAATAAGGCAGCCTACAGGGAAGAGGTTACCACTCTGCAAAACTGGTGCCAGAGCAACCACCTCTCACTGAATATCTCCAAGACTGAGGAGATCATTGCGGATTACAGGAAAGGAGTTGACAGTCACAATCAACCTCCACAAGCCTCCAGTCACAATCAACAGCACAGTGGTGAAGAGAATTGACAATTGCAAATATCTGGGAGTTAACATCCACAAAGACCAGAAATGGGCTACTCACACCACCACTGTTTTTAAAAAGGCCCAACGCCATCTGTAGGGCCTCAGGTACCTAAAGAAATTTGACCTCGAAATCCTCAGAGACATTTACTGGGGCGCCATTGACAGGCAGATTAGAAATGGAATTTCATGAGAAATGAACACACAAACTCTAGTATTTTTGCAAATCACAAACGCTATATTAGAAATAGACATCTTTTTGTACAAATCAAAGCATGTTTATTAAAATGCTAATTTACAAGTCACAAGGAAGGGTTTCTGTGTTTGTGGATAGCAACGCACATTTGTAAAGTGTGGAATATTTGTGGATCATGGCATGTATATCTTCAAAATAACTTTGAGGCATTTCTCTCTCGATAGACAAAAATATTGGGCTTTCGATAGCTCAGTGGTAGAGTGGATGCTTCGGGAACTGACAAGCCAGAGGGTGTGTGTTTGAACCTACCGCAGGGCATCAGGAAGGGTATCCAGCCTCAATCTCCCACACTATCTAAGTCTGTGTCCACCCCCACAAGGTGGGGACTCAGCATGACTCGTAAAATGGGCCTCTCTCAATAGAGAAGAGTATCGATAAAATATTTGCTTAATGTATGCAATAACTCTCTTTTAACATCCAGTCCAAATTTAGTGACTTCTAATCATGATTTCCAAAGATACATGTGATAAGGCAGCTACTGTGCCTTTTCAAGAAGCCCAAATCTCCACTATTTATTTTGGAGAGGTTGTAAACATCAACCAAATAAACTAAATTGGCTGTGAAATAGCTTTATACAACTATCCCTTTCAAAATCTCGACATAGTTGTGTATTGTTCTACCTCAGGTGGGAACATCTTTTTAACTAACCCTTTCTGGGGATTTCTTTCTCAATTTACAAGGATTGTGGTACTTGTACTCATGGATTTCTCACTTTTCCACACAAATTTTGTGCCACTTCAGAGACTCATATAAGGCTGCTCAGTAATATGGCTGCTAATGGAGTGTCATTCCTACCACAAATAGGCACCTGAACGCACTTCAGACATAGCAACACCGATGCCTCTGGAAGATCCTAAAGATCAGCTGAGAGGATAAGCACACCTACTTCATCTTCATTGAGGAGGCCACGTCTTTACACGTCTGACTCGCACCTCCCGAAACAAGTCCTCCTCTCTCAGCTCGTAATAGGACACTATGAGGACAAAAGAAGCAATATGAAGATAACCTGGAGGCCCTGGGAACAAGCAGCTAAAATCAGAGAGGCTTAGAGACTGGCTGTCCTTGAGGGTGCTGGGCGCTACAACCATGACCTCCACCGTGCTACTGAAAACAAGCGCAAACTCGGAAGGATCCGCAAACATTTCATCACACACTTCCCTACATGATCCCAAAAGCAGCTCCAAGATCAGCCTTTTCTCCAACCTTAAGACCCACAAAGGACCTAGAAGGAAGACAGCCATACTTGATCTTGAGTGAGCGCTGTTGATAAATCTGATTATTTCACTTTAAGGCAGAATAATGGGATTGACATTTCTTCACCAAGGAATGTAACTGACTGCAGAATATGTTATGTGATATTAATTTGATTTCCCACTGCTTGTTTAAAAAAAGGGGGTCAGCTTGATGTTCTATGGCCGTATTCAAGTCTGTTGTTGTGCCCGTATCCACGTTTGTGGTATTTGTTCTTTATTTTTCTTCCTCCAGGTGCAGTCAAGTGCTGGAGCGAGCTTACCGGACAGCAGCACTGGAGTGCAGTCAAAGCCCCTGGAGCAGAGGCCATCTTCCCCGGATACAGCCCCGGGACCTGACCCGAGCACCAAGCAAAAACAGCAGCATCAGTCCAAGCAAGAGGCAGTGCTTGAGAAGAGGGCGGAGCCAGAGGAAGACCCCAATGAGGACTGGTGTGCCGTGTGTCAGAATGGAGGAGAGCTGCTCTGTTGCGACAAGTGTCCCAAAGTTTTTCATCTTGCATGCCACATCCCCACGCTGAATGAGTCCCCCAGGTGAGGAACCAACTCTCAAAATGTGTCTCTGGTGTCATTCGGTGTTAACACGTGGGGTCACAACTATCAATGAAGTCAATGTCTACTGCAGCTTTGACTGTCAGAATTATTAGATTTAATTTCCAGCATCTCATATCAGTAGCTGATCTTTTAGTAGCCACTCCAGGTGTTTTGCGAGAAATTGAAATATTTTAGAGAGGATGTCCTGATAACTAAAGATTACTCATCATGAGAGCCAGCATGTCGATTTTTGATCAAAATGCTGCCCTGTTGTGAACAGAACATCCCACTGGAGGTCACCCTTACCCAACTTCAGCCTTCTAAGAGCTGCTTGTGAAAGCAGATTTACTGACCTAAATCCAAAAAGTATTTACTGGCCATTTATCTTCTGTTAAAATACCACCTGTTTTCACCATCACCAAGTCCATTCACTAACCAACAACATTAGAATAACAAGACTCGCTTGCCTTACAGGATTTCTGGTGTTCGGTGTCAGGTGCTTAAAAGTGTTTTAAAATAGGGGAGGGCACTCTGCAAATGATATTTTTGACAACAACATCAGGCGTTCCTCAGGCCCTCATGTGAAAAGTTCACAAGATGGGCATCCACTTTACTGAAAAACTAGCTTTCCAATGAGTTCAGTATCCTTCTATGTGTGTATGCGCTCGTTCTAATCCCCCTCTCTCCTCCGTGTGGATGTGTCTTTTCCCAGTGGTGAGTGGTTCTGCTCATTCTGCCGTGATCTCATCTCTCCGGAGATGGAGTACAACTGTGACAACAAAGAGACACCAAAGGAGGAGCTTGGCTCTGATGAATTGCATCTTGTTGACAGAAGGGTACAGTCACCAGTTGCTATTTTTCCCCTCATTTGTATTGATGTCATTTAATGGCCCATTCACAGTGATTTTAGCCCCCTCTCAAAACAAGCTGGGGAGATGGGTTTTGATTGCTAATTTTTGAGCAAAATTCAAGATTCTAACATTTTTTTCTTAGATTTAGACAAGGCTTCTTTTGGACACATTTTGTGTGGTCAAACTAATCTTTTGCATGTGATCAAATCTGGAAAAAATAGTTTAACTCATTAATGTCTATGGAATTTCCAAAGTACATTCGACCATTTTGAATGGATTTCATTGCCATGTGGGTCATAAACCTTAGTCAGCCTACAAATGAACACTGGTCACCCATTTAGGAAAATGTATCATGCGACTTTGCCATATGCTTATATTATAGCTTTAGATCTTGACACATCTCACCAGTCCCATGTATCAAAATATCTTCATTTTATATCTGTTTGCCTTAGCTAGGGAGATATGATCGATTAGGATAAGATTGTGAACCTTTTCACATCTAATTGTTTCCTTAATTCACGCTGCTCTGAAGCTTAATGCTGTTCCTTCTTTTGAATCTCCCAGCGATGTGAGAGGCTGCTGCTTCGTATGTTCTGCAATGACTTCAGCACAGACTTCCAGCAGCCAGCTTCTCCATCGGTAAGGAAACGGTTGTTCTAAACTGGACACTTTTCTTGTTTCATGTGAACCGGTAACATCGATCCCATTTCACTCATGTTTAGGATGGTAAACTGCAACAACACACTGGCCAAAGACTGGTCAATTTGAGCTCTATTTGATCCCTGAATATATCCATTCCACCAGCTACCCACCGGGTTACCAAGTAATGAAATAATCAAATAAAGGATGATATGAGTTCTCTTTCTTTGTATTATTAGACATTATTTTTAAGTCAGAATTTTGCATCTTTTTTGGCTTTGGAACAAGGAAAACCTTATATTGTTAATATTATTAACATGTCATCACTTGGTTTTATGTGTTTGTGCAAAATACTAGTTTCCTTTATTCTACCATTTATTTATTCCTTTATTTTGCTTTAGGAGACAAAGAAGTACAAGGAACTGATAAAGTCACCAATGGACTTGTCCATTGTGAAGAAGAAGCTGGAGACAAAATCAAAGATGGATCCACACTACAGCAGCCCAGAAGAGTTTGTTGCAGATGTCAGGCTTATATTCTTCAACTGTGCAAAGTACTACAAGGTAGGCATTACCGTTTACCTGAGAGCCTTTAAGTATCAATAGCACAGTTTGTACTTAATGCAGTATTGAACACATTTTAACATTGTACAGATTGTAAAAAGCACATTTTAACTAAACCCTTTGTTTGCAGACTTACATTATTCATGCATCATTCATTTATCAGCAAGTGTTTTTGTTTAACATCCCTGTGTGTTCTGATGCTGCTGTGTTTTCTACCAGTCAACCTCAGAGGTGGGGTCTGCTGGACTCTACCTGGAGGACTACTTTGAGGAGCAGCTGAAGCTTCTTTACCCAGACAAGATCTTTCCCGGAGGAAGAGAGGAGCGAATGATCCCCCCTCTGGAGGATGAGATAGAGGATGAAGAAGAGATGGGGATGGAGGATAGAATGGTTCCTGACAAGGACGTGGGAGCGGCTAGTCCAGCAGGGGAAGGTATCCCTCCTGTGGAGGAAGACCTTGCCTCCCAGGAAGAAGAGGTACCTCTAGTAGAAAGTGAGAAGAATAAGACAGAGGAGAAGGGGGTTGTCACAGGCGAAGGAGTGACACCTGGGGATGATGGGGCACCTCTCACAGAGGTGGTAAAACAGGAGGAGAAGGTTTCTTTGGAAGACAGTTTAGCTTCTGAAATTGAGCCTGCAGACAAGCAGCTAGAGGGCACTATGACTGACGATCTGTCTCAGCCGCTCATGGAAAGCAATGCCAAGCCCTCTGATGCTGAGCCAACTCCGGCTAGCACAGCTGAATAACAGGAAGGATAGGGTGACAAAGGCTAAATAACCGATAAAACTGTCATCAGGCTGAATGGTTTCAATCTTCCCAAGTCTGGACCGTAAAGAGAATCGTGGGCCTGTGTTTGCTACAGTCTTGACGCTTTTGCACAAAAAGGTGGAATCAGTTCATCTATATATGCTAGTTGAAAAAATCTTGAGGATTGGGGAATAATTGAATTGATTCAACCATTTTTGTGATTTCCTTATCTGGATTATCGAGCATGCATAAAGACATTTTGACTTGATTGACTCTTTTGTTTTGTACTTGTTAATTTTCAATAGGAAAAAGATATTGTAATACTGGATACATCTATGTAGAAGCTTACATACATGGTCACCGGATACAATGAGAATGGACTCGTTTTTATATGGCGCTTTTCTAATCTAGCGATCACTCTCAAAGCGCTTTACATCATATCCCTCACCTTTACCGGTCATGGGGGATTAAGGCAGGATGCCTTTTTCTTGACACTCTGTGGTGGGATCAAAACCGCTACTTCTGACTTGGAGGCTTACTCTCTACTGCTGAGCCACTGCAGCCCACAATATGCATTTTATTTTTGGGTCTTGACATGAGTTAAAGTTGTACTTGGGTATATGAGATTATTTTCTTTTGACTAAAAGCACACACATGATATTCTTTGTGGATATGATGTATTTTAATTTATTATGAGGACTGATGAACATTACATTGCCATAAAAGGAAGCATAATTGATTAATTAGAAACACAGATATGACTTTTAATTAGTAACTGCATGCATACATTTCTTAATACTAAAATCATTATACTGTTCTGTTACATATTTATGGTCTTAAGCTCACTGTCAATATCTACGGTATTTGGGATATAGAGGGATAGCAATGTCTATGTTTTATTGCAATGAATTATGTGATTTCAGTTGAATTATGCTATGTAACAAGTAGAGATACTGCAGTATGTGTATAGAATGGAGTGTTATCTTGTCATTGGATATGGATAAAAACACACTTTGGAAAATGGCGCCATTCATTAAGAGAATGAGCAGTTTTGGCCTCATCTTGCTCTCATGTTTATCTCTAATCTCATTGGCGAGGTTGCTCATTTCACTTCCCAGCATTTTAGCTTGGTTGGTTTGTTTTTTGTTCTCTTTTTTTGTATGTATCAAGGGAACATTTCTCGCAGACGTCGTCACCGTTATCAGCGATAGATAATGCCTGAACACACAATAATCAACCGGCTGTCAGAAACCACTGAAGATTGTGCTGTTGAGTGTTCCACGCCTCGTCTGTGTCCCGGTTCCTTTTTAAAGTCTAAACAGGCCTTACTGATCCCAGAGCTCCCTGCTGAGATAACTGGACTACAGCTAATCTCAAATAGAGGAGCCAGTGTTTATAGAATTTTCTGACTCACCCACAGAATCTGATTCTCCTTGGTGTGAATAGGTTAGGGTTGAGGGGGTTAGAGTTAGAGGTTAAGGGCGGGGGAGGTTATCTAACCTAACCTAGCCCGGTGGTATATCCACTGTCCTGGATTTTTTTT
>OMLC01017917.1:1698-27633 GCA_900302585.1 Regalecus glesne | reverse complement strand
CTCTCCCCCTGGTCTCTCTCTCTCTCTCCCCCTGGTCTCTCTCTCTCTCTCTCCCTGGTCTCTCTCTCTCTCTCTCCCTGGTCTCTCTCTCTCTCTCCCCCTGGTCTCTCTCTCTCTCTCCCCCTGGTCTCTCTCTCTCTCTCTCCCTGGTCTCTCTCTCTCTCTCCCCCTGCTCTCTCTCTCTCTCTCTCTCTCTCTCTCTCTCTCTCTCTCTCTCTCTCTCTCTCTCTCTCGTTGTAGATGTGTTGTGACTGCTGCATGTTGGGTCTGATGGCGGTGAGCCGGGGCCTGAGCTGCATCCAGGACCTCTCTCTGGGGAGACAGTGTGAGCATGCAGCTCACATCTGCTGTGGCAAAAACAACACAGGGGAAACCACTCAAGGTAACAGATCCTTGCTTGGGCGTAGAGCTCGAATCGACAAAAGAGCCTCGAATCCTTCGTCGGGAACATTCGAGGCTGGCCTCGGTGTCGGCCGGGTCATCTCGGGCCTGGCGTGGAGGAGGGGCCACCGGGTGTTAGTGATGCTCGAAGTGGTTGTTGTCCTGCTTGCATGCAGTAGGGGCTGAATGACATTTTAGCGCCATGCATGTTTTGATTGCCGCCGCGGATGAGGGCAAAGGTCATGATATTCACTGAGATTTACCTCACGGGGCTAAGGATGGATCAAATGAAGCGTCTCCCAAATGGCTTGTTAGGACGGCCTCGGTTTGGCATCCGCGGACAAGACCAGCAAACCCAACAGACTGAGCTATACACACATTGCCAAAGGGTCCTCTAGCCAGGACCTATTGGTTAACTGCTGTATCATCTGTCACTCAGATGGCGAGTGCAGTTTGACGCAGAAGGGAAATGAGGACTGACAGACGAACACATGGCAGAACACTTGAGTTTGACTCAGCGTTTTTGAGAAGAAAAGTGAATCAATGTGCTGCCAATGCAGAGCAAAGGCCATGGTGATAAGAGTAACAGGAGAAGGCCCGAGTTTTGCGTCTTGCGGTGTGAAAGATGCTCTCTGTTATTTGTCTCTTTTTTTCTTACTGAGGATTGTGAGGACTTTGGCTTTGCTGCACTGCTGAAAATGTAGAATCTGTTTCTAAAGGAGTTGTTTTCTTCCATAGCTCCAGCGACAGAGAAGCCCTCAACCAATGTCACAGCAGGTCCAGAGGAGGGAGACATAGACCCCTGCATAGGTTTGGCACCTTCATAGCTTGTTAATGTAATCTCCTTTGTCCTGATGGGTGGTGGAAGAAGAAGCTGAAGCACAGACTATGACTTGACAACACCTTGGTGGCTTTGTCATATTCCATAAGTCAACTGTCATATTCCATGTCTAACCTGCTCATTGTATGGCCATCTTGTTGTGTGTGTGTGTGTGTGTGTGTGTGTCTATGTTTGTGTATCTCTGTCTGTGATGCTGCTTTAGTCTCTGTGCATCAGTCAATGGCTCTGTGTTTCCTTTTATTTACTTAGGTTGTACATGTGTGTGTGTGTGGGAATGAGGGGCAGCATATCTCAAGAGGTAGGGTGGTCTTCTGGTAATTGGATGATTTGGGGTTGGATCCCCAGCCCCTGCAGAAAGTGTGTCCAACTGTCCTTGAACAAGACACGGAACCCCAAACCGCTTAAGCCCTGGGATGGATGGTGACATGTCCAAGGTGTTTCCCCATCTTTTGCTCAATGAGTGCTGGGATAGGGTCCAGTCCGACTCCATGATCTATATGAAACATAGAAATAAAGATTCATTAATCAGTCCCACAAGGGGAAATTCTGAGTTCTCTACATTTTAACCCATCCTATTGTATAGGAACAGTGAGCTGCCACCACATGGTGCTCAGGGAGCAGTTAAGGGTTCAGTGTCTTGCTCAAGGACACCTCGACATGCTTTCTGCAGGACCGGGGATCGAACCTGTAACCTCCCGATCGCCAGACAATCTCTCTACCCACTGAGCTATGCCGCCCTTATCTGATCTCAGATAAGCCATTGATGGATTTAGATGATGGATGGATGGATAGATGGAGGGATGTGTGTGCACATTTCTGTCCTTTTGTTAATTTCTTCCTGTTCCTGGGTCTGCTGGCTTTTCAGAATCTAATTGCTCCCAGCTCTGTGTGGGCAATGGTACCTGTGCCTGCCACGATGGCTACCAACTGAAAGAGGATGGAGTGAACTGTGAGGGTAAATACACAAACCTGACCGAGCCTGATGAATACATGATTTAATCTGTCTGTCTCTCTCTATACCTGTCTGTCTGTCTCTCGATATACCTGTCTGTCTGTCTGTCTACCTGTATGTCTCTCTAGCTACCTATCTGTCTGTCTACTTGTCTTTTTCTCTAGCTACCTGTCTGTCTCTCTACCTCTCTATCTCTCTACCTGTCTGTCTCTCTACCTGTTCACCTGTCTGTCTCTCTAGCCACATGTCTGTCCGTCTCCCTGTCTATTTACCTATCTATCGACTTCTCTGTCTGTCTACCTGCCTACCTGATTTTCTCTCTATCTACCTGTCTGTCTGTCTGTCTGTCTATTAAATTACCATGACAACAGAGATGTGAGTGCACCATACAGGTAGATAAACTGCAGGCTATGTAAAGCCACCATGTTAGGCGGCACGATGTATTTGTTGCTTCAATATGTGCTCATGTCAGTGAATCAATGCACAATGAAAGGAACAACTTAATCAGCTAGCATCGTATCTGTCTTGGCTGTTGTGGTGTCCCTCTTTCAACTCTACCCCCACTAGACGTAAATGAATGTTTGACCAGCAGTCACAACTGCGTCCTCGGCCAGGCGTGCATCAACACAGAGGGCTCCTTCCGCTGCAAGAGGGAAACCAGCTGTGGCCCCGGTTACGAGCTCACCGACAACAACAAATGTCAAGGTTAGCACAGCAACCCTTCACAGAAGCCAGAAAAAAAAAAGAAATTGAAGCGGCGATTACTGTCATTTCTGGTTCACAACAGTGTTTGCTCATCGTTAGGGATGTTTCAGACTAGTATTCCAAACCTGGGAAGAAAACCCTCACAAGTCAAGTCAAGTTATGTCAATTTTACTTGTATAGCCCATTAGCACAAAGGTGCCTCAGTGGGCTTTACAGTAACACAACATCCTGTCCTTAGACTTGCATATCAGATGAGGAACAAGTTCCTTAAAAACCTTTTACAAGGAGAATAAAATGGGAAGGAGCCCCAGGGAGAGCACCAGAGGAGGAATCTCTCTCCTAAAATGGACAGATGTGGAATGGATGTCATTTGTACAGAATAAAACACAATTTACAGCATATAACACTGACAGGATAACATAATTATAAGGGAATTACAAGAGATATAATAATAATAATAGTGATAATAATAATAATGGTAATAATAATAATAATGTCCTTTATATGGACAGTTCATATTAATGAACATCTTGAATAGTAACGCACCAGATCTAGCCACTGGGCTCATCCTCATTAAATGAACAATCTGTCTTGAGTCATTGAGCAAGACATCAAACCCCCAACTATTCAGGCCCTGAGATGGAACTGCACAAGACCCGCCGACTCTCAGGGAAATTCACTGACATTCTCTGACTCTCGTTGTTCCTAAATAGGCCAATTCTGCTTGGGATCTCTAAAGATGGCTCCAGGGGTGGATGTTATATAAGGTATTCTCTCGTTCTGTCACACGGTGTTTCTACACTAAAACTGTTCTTGTTCCTCTGCCCCCACCAGACATCAATGAGTGCATTCTGGGGATCCATAACTGTGCAAGGGACTTTGTGTGCACCAACACAGAGGGCTCCTTCCGCTGCCACCCGAAGGACACCTGTGAAGACGGGTTCCTCCAGGATGCGGGGGGCAGCTGTATTGGTGAGCTTGGTGCCATCCACACATAGCAACACATCAGCCGCTACTGTCTACATCCTAGCATGAACACATAGCATATGACCGGCTACTTCTATTTGGACATTGCATTGTGATCATCTGTGAGTCTAACAGCTAAAGTTGACATGATGGGATAGTTTTGTGTCTGGGAGCACATCCACAGCGTTAGCCTACGGGGTCACCATACGTACCAGTTAAGACCCGTGTTAGCTTGTTGAGTGTCGCCATGCTCATCGTAGCTTTGTCTAATCAGATATAAATGAGTGCATTGCCCAGACAAGTCCATGCCAGTCTGGCCAGACATGTTTCAACACCGTGGGCTCTTACACCTGTCGCAGAACCACCGTCACCTGCGGACGAGGGTATCATCTGAGCGAGGAGGGCACGCGATGTGAAGGTACTCAAGCTAGCTTTCTGTCTCCACCATCGCACTGTGTCTGTTTGGAGTTTTGTGTGTCCAGAGATGTCGAGGCTCCCTCATCAGACCGTACTTTGTCTCGGTGAGGGAGATGGAAAGTATTTCCGCCCGTCACGCGAGCATTTGTGCGCGTCTACCCTTGCACCTCGTGAACTGTATCTGCCTCTTTCCATTTCCTGTTTTGATTGACACATACCTCACCCCCACCCAACTTTCTCTTCCTCTTTCCCGCTCTCGGACTCCATAACTGGCTCACTTGTTCCCCCTGCCTTCCTTTAGATGTGGATGAATGTCGGACAAGCGGTGTGTGCGGTGACCACGACTGTCTCAACCTGGTGGGCTCATACCGGTGTGAGTGCAGAGCTGGCTTCGTCTTTAACAGCATCAGCAGGCTGTGTGAAGGTATGCTATTCAGGTAGCTCATTTTGAAAAGACAGGAATTTATCCTGTTGTGCGTCCATGCGCCGAACGTGAAAGAATGGACCCGCAGCACTTTTAACACAATACCACATGCACGAAAGGTAAACCTCTCAAGTCAGACTAGGTCAAGTGGTGAAAGGGGCACATTTTTCTTCTATGATGCTCTTGAGCTTTCGTAGGCTCTCATTCAGTAGTCAGAGAGCCTCATGATGTACATCTTAGTGATAAGTGTCACCGACAAAAAGGCTTCACAATTGAGGAAATGTCGAGACAGAGTGGAGGAAATGTAAAAAATGCAAGAGTCTTAATATGCGAGTCAGGAAATTATAGATTTTCCCCATTTCACAACGTCAATCGGCGTCCACAGCTGAGGATGTGGTGCTTTGGCGTCTCTTGCAAATGTATGATTTTACTTTTCTGACCTAACCACTCTGTCATCCGCTGTCTACCACAGATGTCAATGAATGCAGGCATTATTCTGGACGACTCTGTGCCCACAAGTGTGAGAACACAGAAGGGTCCTACCACTGTAGCTGCACCATAGGCTTCGAGCTGGCCTCCGATGGCAGTAGCTGTGAAGGTAAACCCACACCTGGCTTTCCTATATTGACATAAGTAGAGCTCTTCCTCAATCCTGGCCTGAGCCCAAAGCACACCAGGTGTCTGAACACTTTGGCTCCTTGCCTGAGAAGTGAACCTTTACATTGTGATGTGACCTGGCTCTCAGGACGAGGCAAACATTTGTGCAGTTTGGGTCCTCGGCTTAGCAAGTTTGAGTGGCTTTATGCAGAAGTGAGACTTCCACCTGCTCTCAGTGACGCCTGTCGTTAAAATTTCACCGATCTAAGGGATTGTCGATGGTAAAAAAAAAAATCTGTCTGATTGCGAGCCGCGAAGCATCGATTCTTTATTTATCTATTTATTTGTTTGTATACTTATTTATTTATTAGATTGTACGTGTCATTGACAGATGTGAACGAGTGTGAGGCCAACCCGTGCACCCAGGAGTGTACCAACGTGTACGGCTCTTACCAGTGCTACTGTCGACGTGGTTATCAGCTGAGTGACATCGATGGCATCACCTGTCACGGTACTGCAGGGCCCCACGGGGCCGCATCAGCACCCTGTCAGACGTTTTAGCTTCCATGCTCATCCACTGCAGCTTACATCCAGTCAACGCATCATTGTTTAGTGTCTTACGCAAGAACAATGTTGCAGAACACACACAAACACACACACACACACACACACACACACGATACTGTTTCGAGTTCACGACCTTTGACCTAGCTGACTTTAAGGCCAACCAAAATTGCGGCCGGCGTAAAAGGCAGAAATGAAACTGCTAACATGTGGATTGTGACAATAACTCAGGTTTGAAAGGGTGAATGCTCACTTGCATCAAGGTCATGGGTGGGCGGCGTGATCCAGAAAGGGCCGATGTGTGTGTGTAGGCCTTTGTTCCAACCAGGAAGAGAGACACCTGAGTCTACACGTCGAGGTTCTTAGCTAATCTGTCGGTTGACTAATGGAATAAGGTGTCTAACTGCTTTGTAGGAACAAACACCAGCACCCATACTGGCCCTTTCTGGATAATGGTGCCCATTGCTGGTCTAGGGCAAATCTCCATTTACATTACCTGTGAGCGGAGTGTGGGTCTGAACAGAGGGTGAGCAGAGCTAGTCCTGTAGGGTTGCCTAAATAACCGGGTGTTGATTTCAGTTTCATGACTTATTTTGCATATTCAAACTGCTGTTTGTCCTCCGCTTGTTTTCTGTTGCTCAACAGACATTGATGAATGCGCCCTGCCATCCGGGGGTCAGGTGTGTTCCTACCACTGTTCTAATACCCCAGGGAGTTTCTACTGTATCTGCCCCACACCGGGGTACACACTAGCTCCAAATGGACGCGCATGCCAAGGTCAGGAAATCAAACCCCTGCGCTGTGACACACTGCCCTTATGCCATGTCTTCACTCCTCATTCACTTTCGCTCCTCGTGTGTGACCGTCAGAGTCCATTTACCATTCATATCTGGGGCCTGTGTGGATGTCAGGCCAGAATAATGCTGCAAGATCCTGACCTAATTTACACATAGTTAACATATGCAGCATACAAATGAACTGACCTGGTGGTTTTCTTACTGTCATTCGAAACCTGATGTTGGTACATGCACAGCCTCGTGCACTGATTATCATTATTATTATTATTATTATTATTAAGCATTGACCAGCTATTGCTGAGTGTCTAACCCTTGTTCCTTCCTTGTCTGTAGACATTGATGAGTGTGCAGCTGGCATCCACACCTGCTCCATCACTGAGAGCTGCTTCAATGTGCTTGGAGGATACCGCTGCCTGTCCCTCCAGTGTCCAGCTAACTTCCAACAAGTATTACAGGGGTAAGGGCTGACCTGCAGGTCACTCGGATCTCAGTGCCGTTTGGTCCCAAATTGACCCGTTAACCTCAGCTATGCCTGATACTGATACTGTGATTTTACTCTCCATCTCAATCCTCAGCTTTTTGTTGTTCTTCTGGGTTCGTATGCATGTTATGTCTGTAGCTCCTTCATAGCTCAGTGGGTAGAATGGTAATCTGGCAATCGGAAGGTTGCAGGTTCGATTCCCGGTCCTGCACAAAACATATTGAGATGTCCTTGAGCAAGACACTGAACCCCTAACTGCTCCTTGAGCGCTGCGCCATGTGGTGGCTGCTCACTGCTCCTGTGCAGTAGGATTGGTTAAATGCAGAGAATTGCAAATTTCCCCTTGTGGGATTGATAAGGGAATAATTATGTCTTATTTATGGTTTCACCCACTTCCAGTATTCCGTAGATCTGGGTAAAGTGAGGGCAAAGGGTGTCAGAGACAAATCTGTTAAATCGAGTCGATTTCGCACAGGGCAAGCAGAGACATGTGTTACAGGTGTTCTAATGCATCACTCGGTCATACAGCATCCTCACACATGGGAGTCTCTCGATGAGTCTACAGGAGGCTGTGGTGCGGAGACACTCTGCAGACAGTCTCTGGATGGATAATTTCAGAATGTCACCCTGTCAAACTGTTATTCCACAAAATCTGTTTGTCTTAATCTAATGCTGTGACTCACTTTGACCACTAGATGGTACTCGTTAGCTAGTCAGATGATGCCTGAAAGCTCGGTTGCTTGATGAAATGTGGTCATCGACACTGACAGCAGCTGAATCCTCCACGTGTCTGTGTGGCAGGATCACATTTTGTGCAGCTCTCTGTATTGATGATGTTTGCAGTGGAAATCAAACGAAACAAACAGCCATCTTTTACATTGCAAAGGCGGAGTCCCGACTCGCGCCCCACCTAGGTGTTCTGCCCCTGTATCTGCTGCGGTGCGATCATTAATAATGGTGAATTCATGTTTTCCTATGAACCGCATGTGCCATGCAGACTCACCATAGGATCAAAGATGCCCGTGTCTGCGAATAGTAAGAAAAATAAGCATGCCACTTATTTATGGGCACCTGAACCCTGGCCAGCATGGGGTCTCAATTAGTGGTGGAGCAGCGTTGCAGCCCATTTGATGGATGATGCCTTTGCTTTCACTGTTGGGTGGTTATCAATCAAGTGATTCCTCTGTAAAGGATGCTAAGAGACCAGCGGTCATGTGGGCCGACACACTTTCCACTCTTCACTGGGGTTTTGAGGTATAGAGCATTTAGCTATGTGGAAACGCACACATGCTAAATATAGATGATTAGCGTTAGCCTCAGTGTTTTCATCTCCGGCCTTGTCCGTATAGGGAGTTGATATCGAAAAAAGGAGCTCAACTTGCCCATTTACCTCGTTTTGGTCATGAGCTATCTGTAAAGTACGGAGGGAGTCAGAGAAAGTATTTTCATTCTCGGCCCGTCTTTTGAGGAGAAGCACATTGGCGCTTGTCTCCTCTTTGGAATGAACATCCCTGGAGTTGTTTGGAGACGAATGATCAGATGATTGGGCTGGATGATGAGGGATTTCCTTCAAGGTTTCTATGTTTATTCCCCTGCTCCCAGGAGCGCCTCAACGGACATGTGATCTCTGCGCCGTGCTGTTGTTGCTCCTCTGCTGGGCCCTTCTAATCTCTGGCTCTGCGCTGGTATACGATAACAAAAGGTCACTTCTGTGGTTTTGGGCTTCAAACCTACCCACCAACTCGAAACCACCTGCTTGCTGCTAATTACAAGTCTCTGTTCCCTCGGCAGTCTCTGAGGTTATGTTTAGAGGCTTGCCCCGTCTCCTCCTCAAAGGTCCCCCGCTCCTGGTCCTCAGTGGGGTTTAGGGCTCTGGTTTCTGGAAAAACCACAGAAGTCTACGGCAGGACTCAGATGTTGACAGGTCCTTAATGTAATTCCAGTAAAAAGCAGTGATGAATCTCCATCTCTTCAGTGTAATTGCACGGTAGTCTCCTCACCTTAGATGTCGGAGGACGTAAAACATCATGTCGTGTCATTTTGCTTCTGATCCGTGACTTTTTTTAATTTTTGCTCTTTCGTGTCTCTTGCCTCAGTATACGTCATGACTCTATCCACCTCACTCGGCCCTCTCTCCTGCCTTCCCCTCGACCCTCGTCTGTCTCTCCCACACACAGACAGGACGGCTCAGTGATACTGCGCTGCGTGAAGGCCTGCAAGCCCCAAGACTTCGCCTGTGCTCAGAAACCTGTCCAGTTCATCACCCACAGCCTCCTCTCGCTGCCCACCTTCAGGGAGCTCGCTGCACCAGAGGGTAAGATGGACGGCGTCAGCTGAGAGTTTTCAGGAGCACGCTTGCTCCTGGAAGAGGTTGCCCCCTTCCTGAACTCTCCCTCAGCAATAACTCCTCTTCCCTAAACTGTGTGGGGACATCAAGCAAATTACTCCCATCCAGTATCACTGGCCAGTGGTAGATAGATGCTTGTGCAAAGGAGTTCTCAGATGGGAGTGTGTTTCATTGTAAGAGTGTGAAGCAGGATGCTATTGAAAATGAGCGGCCATGTTTTGCCTTTTTCATAAGAACGGAAGAGCAATTCATAAAAAATGACTTGGTACCTACGTGTTTTCATGTGTGCATGGATGCCGGAGCTGCTTACAGGCAGGCCTCCCCACATGCACTGTCCAACCGCTGCAGATGATCCAGAACATGGCCGCACATCTGGTCTTCAACCAGGCCAACACAGCTCCTGTCACCCTGCTGTTCATAACCCCACTAATGATCCCTAAAGCTGTGCCATCTGGAGCGTGGCTCCTGGTAAGGTCACCCAAGGGGCAAAGGTCAAGGGGGAGGTGCCAGATGAAGCGAAGTCAAACAAAGACCTCAATGGTGGAACTGGTTGAAGATGTCTCGAGGTCACAACAGCAGTGAAGACAGATGGAGGCTGCAACAGATGGTGGTCCCCAATCATCCTGGTTCTCCGTGACATTGGATTCTGGACGCCTCTTGCCGAGGACTGCAGGGTGGCTGCAGGTGCATCCAGGACCCAGACAGAGGACAGTCATACTCGATCCTGAGTCTTCGGCTGAGCATCAGATATAACCATGCATCTATTTGTGTCTGAGTGTGTGGCTGTTTGACATCATATCTCTTGCCACACCACTGACTTCATTTGAGGCTTAAATAATTTGCAACCTCAGCCAAACGAAGACTTTCCAAAGTACCTCCCAGTCCAACCGTGTTGAGACGTGTTTCTGTCTTCTGTTCGGTCACTTCAGACATTTTGATCACCATTTGAAGAGTCACTGGTGTTTAAACACGAGAGCCTCAGACTAACATCACTTCAAATCCTATTTGCCTGACAGAAATCGTCTTCTTGAGGATGATGACTCGGGGCAGCCCCACTCACCAACTTGGTGCCATGGACGTGTTCTTTGACATCGTGACTGCAGATGACCAGCTGTCTTTTGATGTGGTGAAGCGCGTTCAATATGACAGCATCACGGGTAAGTACAGAGGTTCCACAACTGCAGTAAGACAAGACAGCCATAGCCTAAAGGGTAGAGAACCAGACTTGTGAGCAGAATGTTGTAGGTTTGATTCCTCGGAGTGGCAGGAAAGTGTGTGTAGTGTTTTTGGGGTATTTATTTTATCCTGAGGATCGCCTTCCTACTATGGACACCCATTATAACAATGCATATGCATGGTCGTGTTATCTCATCTTATATGTTCTTTCGGGAAAGTAGAAAACAAGCAGCAGACATATCCATCCAATTCCTTTATGTACAAGTTGAGGGAGCAGAGGTCAGACGGATGTATTTCAGTTATGCTTTTGTCTCCCACTCTCCTCATTCTGATGCATGTCAACCTGCAGGTGTTGTGCGACAGGTGAAACCCATCACTGGTTCCAGGAACATTGTGGTGGAAGTGGCCGCAAATTATGTCAAGTCGGGCATCTTCTCTCATCGTAACATCATCGTCATCCACATCTTCATCTCCGAGTTCTCATTCTGAACTCTGAAACAAGCCGTGACAAAGTTAAGATACGGATTGAAATGTTGCACTGGTGGCACAAAACAGACCTGAGTAAAATATATTTGAGTACAGTTTTGAATACCTGAACAAGGTTAGCCTTGCCTAAGTTAACTGGCCATACAATTTATAACTTAAAAACCAAAACTGATGCATTACTTGCATGAGTTAAACCACGTAAGTGAATCACACATTTGTTGTAAGTATTCAAAGTGTATCACATTCGATTTGTATTTTGACTTGTTTGTGCCACTGTGTTTATTGAGGACAGCACACATTAGTGTTACTATTCAACATAAGTGCTGATATTGACAAAATATTACAGTTTAACACAAATAGTGATTAACTGTTGTCCCAAATTATAGGCACTCAAATGTTTTTAGAATACAAGTTTATTTAAGTGCATGAAATTGAGAAACTGAGAATGGGGAGGGGGCTTAGTTGTGGGTCAAATAATGTATGAATGCGTTCTGTTGCCACTGTGATCTACTTCCTAGTTAACCTGTGGATTTGCTCAATTTTCTAATCTGATCTGGAGAAACAGATGTAAAACATCCGAGATAACATACAGAATGTATTGCATTGCCTTAAACAGCTTTATGGTTTGAGCCTGTTCTGACCATTCAATGTAAGTAAATGTGAAAAGCCATTGACTGTGCCATGTTTTGCTCTGAAGGTAACTTGATCACAAGACTACTCTGGTCTTTTAAAGGGCGATGTGTGACTGTGGCCTACACCTACCATCTGTATCAAGCTGACAAGACTTGTCATTTTATCTTTTCCTTGCTTCAACACCATTTACCCATCTTCTCAACGCACCCCATATTTGCGAGGAAATTCACATGTAAACCATCCAATATACGAGTGACTGTCCCGTGTTTTAATATTGTTCCTAAACTCCGTCTAGAGACTGCTTGGGAATAGTATCAATTCTGTGATCCATAACCACTTCCTCATTGTGGGTCAATGAAAGCTTGGAGCAACCACAGGATGAAAATCTCAAGAATTCAGCTACACATGGTGTGGTTTAGTGGGTGCAGCAGCCATACCACATCCTTCCCAGATCGAAGACAAATCCATGCTAAGATTTTAATCGCTGAACGATTCTCGGATGTGAGCATGATGAAGTGGAAACACTTTCACCTCTGCGACCTCCGTAGATGCAGTGAGGAGTGTGTATTGTTTAGCTGATGAGAAAGTGTCTTGAGCAAACGTAACCGTCTATAGGCTGCGTCCTGACTTTAGCACCGCCTCAAATCATTTTGATTGGTTTAAAAATACAAACAAGCCAGAGCGTTTTCCCCTATACCGGAAAAGTAGTGGCTTCCGGCAGACCTACTTCTATTTCTGGTTTAGTGTTAAATTGAAGAAGGGATACAGGCACAGTGTGTTTGAGACTAGGAAAAAAACCTGTTTTAAGTGTCATTAACGGAGAGTCAAAATGAAAACAGAGCAGCGTGTCCTGTCTCCACCTTGATTTTTTGTCTGCTCCAATAATAAACGAGTATACTGACCGGAAGTCCCGCCCATCTTATCGACGAGCAGGCAAATATGGCTGTTTCCTCCGAAGGCAACATGGACATTAGAGAGTCTTTAGCTAAATTATTGAATGAAAAATTCCATCTAGGTCATTTGGACGTTTTGAAATCGTTTACAGCTTCTTTAAGGGATCAAGAATATAGGTGTGAGCTGAATTTTATGTCGTTGGAATGCCGTTTATCAACTAACTGACGCTTCTCGTCGAGTATTTCCGTACCGTCATTGCGATGGCTCAAATAGCCTGTTGTCATACCGAATTATTTTCACGTTGATGGCTAACCACTTAAACATAGATGAAGTCTTGTTGCTGTACTAATTTAAGAACTGGTCCTTTTGGGACTACGTTTTAACCTCATAACATTTATATACAAGGCTTTCTCCTAACCACTTGCCTTTGGGATTGAGCTACGGTACAGGACTGTATCAGGGCCGCAGCGACAAAACCGTTAAACTGTACAAGTCCACATTTGCGTGTCATTTGTTTATCTATAACAGTTTATAAGACCTTTTATTTTTTATACCGTTAACCCTCTGTAAGTGTGTATACTGGTAATAACGATAACATACTTATTTAGATATGTTTTTCCAGAGATGCTGTGGATCGAGAGGTATTCTGTCGTCTCTTGAAGGTCAAATCTAAGCTAAGTGAGGAACTACAGGCTGCAGGTGTAGATGAACAGGGCTCGCAGTATTTACCTGTCTGTCTTCAGATTGCAGCAGAGTGCTTCAGGGCTCAGAGGAATGCCTGTGTCCAGAGCCCACGCAACCAGGGGTTGTTCAGGTAACACAGATGTTCACTACATGACATTTTGACAAAAATATGTACAAAGCTCATTTACTGTGTATTGTTTCTAATCTAACCCTTGTAGCACAATCATCACATCGCAAGGTTTCATGATTGCTGAGAAGTTTTATCAGCTAGTCTTCAAAATGTTACCAACTGTGGTAAAGACAGAGTAAACGTGTATTGTTTCATTTTATTGAATAATGATAAATGGTAAAAGTGATCAAATAAAGAAGAATGAAACCTATAGTAAAGGAGTGTAGGTGAGGTACAAAACAAGCAAGGACACAAATGATATGATGGGGTTCTTTATTATTTTTGATTCCTTCACCTGGATGCATGCATCAATATGGTTCTTTATTATGTTTGTTTGTTTTTGATTCAGGGAGCTTCATTTCACTGAGGTGTCTCTTAATATGTTGGACCTTCTTCAAACCCTAAAGTTGGAGAACAGAGAAATCATATTGGAATGTAAGTTTTGAGGCCTTTTATCTCTAAATGGTAAATGGATTAACTTTTATATATATTTGTTCTAGTCTAGCAACCATTCAAAGTGCTTAGCAATGAATACCTCACATTTACCCAAGCTTGGGGATTAAGGTTGGATGCCCTTTCCTTACGCCTGACTTGGAGGTTTACGCTCTACCACTAGCTACCACTAGCATGGCCCCAATCTAGTGATGTTCATTTATCTCCATGAATGTCCTTCTTTATAGTAACCAATTCTGTATCATTCCACCCATCCTCACTGGTCTAGCCCTGCGTTGTGGTATCCAGTTTCTTGGAAACCTCGCTGTGGGAAACCGTGCATGCAAAGATGACATTTGGCACCAGAGCTTTCCAGATCATTTCCTGTAAGTTTTGTTCACATGTTTCACAATTGCTTTGAGAGACCCTCATGAAGTTTTTAAATGGCATGATAGGTTGTTACAAAATGTATTCAAAAATTCCAATAAAAAAGAATCATGAATTATATAAATTCCCAGAGTGATTACTTGTCTCAGAATTGCAAATATCCCCTCGTGGGGCTAATAAGAATATCTTAAATTTTTTCATTTGGCCTGCTTTTTACAATAGGATCCCCATTACAAGGATAAGCAGGGGCGACATAGCTCAGTGGGTAGAGCGGTCGTCTGGCAATCGGAAGGTTGCAGGATCAATCCCCGGTGCTGCATACAGCATGTCGAGGTGTCCTTTAGCAAGACACTGAACCCCTAACTGCTCCCCGAGCGCCATATGTTGGCAGCTCACTGCTCCTATACAATAGGTTGGGTCAAAAATGCAGAGAAATCCAAATTTCCCCTTTTGGGACTGACAAGGGAATCCTTTCTTTCTTTCTTTAAGGAGCACGTTATATGTCAAGTGAAATAAAAATCCAGAAATTGGCTGACATTTATTTGACAACGTGCAGAGATTCACAGCTTATACTGACATACATTATAATTAGTGACTAGGAATATTCTGGCAACATAGAAGGTCAGCTAAACATGAGGAGTAAAAGTCATGTCACTACCTCAGATGTATTCACACAATGTGCATTCTCATTCGAAATAACTTAGTTGATATGAGACCATGGCTCAACACTCTTATTCTTTCTAGTGTTATGGGAATTCCGGTAGCTAATAGAATAGAATAAAGAATTGTTTTGCCACATAACCCAAAGCCAGTGGAATTTGTTTTCTGTATTTAATTTGCCTTTTTATATAGGAGCTCTGAGCATGGCTGCTGTGCAGTGCTCAGGGAGCAGTTAAGAGTTTAGTGTCTTGCTCAAGGACATTTCAACACACTTTCTGCAGTGGCCATGGATCGAACCACCAATCTCCAATTACTATCCAACCCTCCTAACTCCGGAGTTAGGCAGTCCCTAATTCATTGCTCTCAGTCAATCTAGCATCTTTTTTTCAGGAAGCTGCTCAGTGTTGATGATGAGAAGGCAGTAGGCTATGCCTCCATGGTGCTCCACACTTGTCTGGATGAAGCCAAAGTGGAACAGCTTGTTCAGCCCAACAACATCTGCCTGGCCCTCAGGGTCATGGAGCTCTGTAGGACTCAACCTGACTTGGACTGGACGTAAGTGTGTGTGTGTGTGTGTGTGGGTGTGGGTGTGTGGGTGTGTGTGTGCGAGATAAAAAAACCAAAGAAGTAAAGCAAAGTATTTCAACATGTGTATTATATAGAAGAATAGCTGAATATTTTAGAATGCTTTACATTTCTATTCCCTTGACTTGATATGTAATAAAAATCATTTTTCAACAGGGTTCTGATTGCTACGCAGCACTTCCTCAAGTCTTCAGCTTTGGTGGAGACCATGTACTTGGGGATGTCTTACCTAGAGAGGTAGTTCTCGTGTTGTGAAACAATGTTATATGATTGTTCCAGTAGATATAGTTCAGATGTGTCACTTCAGATTTACCCCCATGTCAATAGAATTGTTTCAACTGCAATCTCATTTATTGATACAAAGTGTCCTATTGAAACTCCTAACAAACTGATTTACCCAATGTAGACTGTTAGTCATATAGTGGATCATGGTCTCAACATGACTATGTAACTCTTAACTTTATTCTTTTTCAATTCACTTTTTGTGTGTGTATATAAGCCAAAACAAAATGCCAAACTGAAAAGACACACTTGAGCCTTGAATAACATTTACCCCGTGTTGTCTGACAATATATATATATATATATAAAGGAATTGAATTGCAGACTGTCATTTGCCAATCCACTCTGTGTTGGGACTCAAACGTGTGCTTTTAATCTTGTGACTCATCTGGATGTCTCGATGTGACTCATGCCAACTAAGACATCCAGAGATATTGATGGATGTTTATTTGATTTGCTCTCAGCATGACTATGTTACTCCTAACTTTCTCCTTTTTTAATTCACTACTTTTGTGTGTCTATATATATATATATATATATGTGTGTGTGTGTGTGTGTATGTATATGTGTGTGTGTGTGTATGTATATATGTATGTGTGTGTGTGTATGTATGTATGTATACAAAATGCCAAACCGAAAAGACACACTCAAGCCCTGAAGAATATTTACCCAATGCTGTCCAACAGTATGTATAAATAAATTCAATTGCAGACTACCATTTGCCAATCTACTCTTTGTTAGGACTCAGACTTGTGCTTTCAATCTTGTGACTCATCTGGGTGTCTTAGTTTGACTCATACCCACTGAGACACCCAGAGATATTGATGGATGTTTATTTTATTTGTGGGTCACCCATTGGCAGGGTGGACCAACCCTCTAACCAGTGAATGTGTATATGTGTTTAAAATATCATTCCAGAGTTACCTTGCTAGAGCTGCTTTCAGCTCAGCTAGGACAGGACGACTCAGAGGAATGTGGCATCCCTCCCAGCGTGGCTCGTTTCCTGGCCTGCTGCTTCCAGCAAGGTTTCGGAGCAGTACTCCGACTTGCCTCTGCTACTACTGCCAGTGATGATGTAAGACATTCTCTTCATTCGAATTAACCATAACCCCCCCCCCCCCAAAAAAAAAGCAACAAAACAACAACAAAAAACCTCCAGATTGCTCTCCCTACACTTACATTTTCTGATTTAGGAGAGACTTTTATCCAAAGTGACTTACAAGGGAGTTAGCAGTTAACATGTATCAACCTAGAGGTATCTTGGAGCTCTAAAAAATAATCACATCATAGACTTGACCAGCTCACATTTAATTTAAAGTGTAATTGATGTAATTGTGCATTAGGTAGATAAGCAGCAGACACAAGTAATAGTAGGGGTTTAAAATCATAGCTTAGGTTCATAGTGCTTGAAAATACCTGCTTTGAAACAATGTATGGATAATAGTAGGTAAGAAAAGGGAATACTTTAAGCCTTTCCTGAATGAATTGCAAATAAAAGCATAAAAAGTTACCTAGTTATTTGGTCGATTGTATGGCTAATGCCCAGTATGTCAAAAAGTGCTTTGATCAAGATGAGATACACATATTGCAATACTATATATTCATCAGTATCTGTAATACAAGGAATGCATGAGGACAATTTGCCTCATTTTGTGTTAACAACTCTGCTACATTCTCGTTCTTTAGCATACTCAAATTGAGGGCATATCCTCATTATGTTTACATTTATATTTTAATAATTTATCAGATGCTTTTATCCAAAATAACTTCTAAGTGTGTACATCAAAACAGGCAGTAGAATCATCAATGTCTGTTTATCAATGCTATTCAAATTGTATCAGAAAATAGTAATATCGTTGTTCATGCAATACCAGAATCATGTTTTTCATATTCAGAATTTTTCAAGAAAATTGTCTTCCTAGATTGAAAGTCAATTGAATTCACCCCTGCCAAACCCACCCTGACTCCTATTGTCTCTCCTCACAATGGCTGTACTTCCCTGAATGCTCTCCAGGAGGCGCTAACAGAGATCAGTTTACTGGAAGTGCTATGTGAAATGACCTCAGATCGCCAGCAGTTCATGTTCCTGCAAGACCACCCTGACCTGCTCAAAACCACCGTTGGTAAACACTAAAGCACCCTTGAACACTCTTTATGTACTTTAAGTTTAAGTCAAGGCTGTCCAGATTGGGGTCTGTGGGTCGAGTCTGGCCTTTAACCAAATATTTTTTACCCCTCAAAGGAATTTCAATTTCAGACAGCAATAATGTCTGTATTTTGTATTTTTTTTAACTTTGAGGAATGTTAAGTTGATCTGTGCATTATGACGCATAATAAGCAAAAGAGACAAGATGAAGATAGGGAGCTATTGCATTCTTGTACCATTTCAGACTAATCAATGTCTAAAAGCATATGTTTGTTATCCACCACACATCTTACATTGTGGTCCCTGGTTCAGTGTGTTAGATGATTTGAACATATTTGGAACAGTTCGTTGAACAAATCCAGAGTGGGCACGTCAGAATAAGCCACTCTCCTCAGCTCTTTGGCGTGGTGGAGGCCTTTAAGTTTGAGGAGCAGCCATGCGTTCAAAGGATCATCTATTTGAATCCCTGGAGTGTTTTGGGGGAACCCAAAAATTTTTTCGGGGAAAGTAAATGAGAAAGCAGCGCTCTTTGTCTGCAACAACTAGTGTTGTACTGCCTTTGAGCAAGAGACTTTAACCCCCATCAGCTTAGTGGCCACCAGCAGGAGACTGTGGTTGTGCTGAGTAGACCCCGGGAGGAATATTTGTGACTTTGTGAGTGTAAAGCGAGACATAGCTGAACAAAAAGATTGGGTAATCAGATGACTTCTTATAAATGTTTGAAAATAGGTTTTAAGAAAAGGCATTCATATAACTGTCTTTAAAAAAGTCAAGAAAATATTGCACAACTGCAGTATATGTAAGTGGACTTGAGGGGAACTTAATGGGACATAAATCAAGCAGAAAATTCCAGCTCCATTTGTGTTGTCTTTTGGTAATAGGTTGAACACGGGGTACACAAAAAGTCTTCATCTTTACTTTTCTCTCACTAGTTCTTGTCTTCTGTCTACTTCTGCCCTCCCTTTCCTCCTGTCATCCACTTTTTCTCCTCAGAGCTCCTGGAGCAGGTCCATGCATTGGGGAAAGCCAGTAAGAATGTCTTTAGTGTGGCTCAAAACTTCTCTCCCAGCCAAGATGACAGCTTCTCGTCATCTTCTCCAACCATCAGCTTCAAGGCCCACCTCATCAGACTGATAGGAAACCTCTGTCACTGCAACACCAACAACCAGAACAAGGTAGTTGAGAAGATCAGTCAGTGTTTGAGAAAAAACAAACAGCCTAATGGTTATGTTGGCTGCAATGGCCATTTGTTACCTTCCCCCCTTTTTTCAAAGCAGATATCTCATCTGGGCACGTCTAATTTACACCTTGAGTCATTGCATGCATAGCTATGTGTAACTATAGAAATATGTCACATTGAGAGTCAAAAATCAAATCTTTTCAGCATTGGTGTCTTCTCAATATCGTGTGAGTCTATCGGTCAAAAAGATTCAAACTTAAACATGAGAAATATAAGGGTTCCTATGCTCAAAGGTGCTAGAAAGAAAAACATTAATCTTGATGCGCTTTTTAAAACAAATTGAGAAGGCTGGGACCGTCAATGCTCCTGGAATTCCAAATCCGAGGTTCCAATATTCCTGTTTCTTCTTTCTTATTCGTAGACCTCTTTTTCCTCACACTGCAGGAGTCCCTCCTTTGATCAGATCCGCGACCCTCTTTGGATGTAGTGAATGCCCCTTTTTAGTCTGATTCAATGGGGTCAAAGGTCAAGAAGGCAAAGTATGAAAGGTCATGGAGACCCTACTGATGGTCCGTTGCACAAAAACACACAAGCCTGTGGATTTCCTAAGGCACAACTGAAATTGTTAAAGAGTCTGATCAGTGAGCTAAAAGGCTGTGTGGGCACATGGGTGTGCAGTTGCCTGGTTGTGTACTTACCCTTGGACAACTCATGGGCTGTGTTACAAGGCTGGTGAACAGCTCCTTGGTCATTCCCAGTAGTTTTAAGTTCCCACTAAACACTGGGCCTGCAATATCATCACTTGCTCTTCATCTATCATCCCTATCATTTCTCACTGTAACATAAAGCATTGATGGATAATAGGTGGGATGGGAGGAAGCTGGTATGAGGCAGTGTGTATAGGGGCTCAATATAGACTCAGTCCCACTTAATAAAAACAGATCTGTGGAATGCTTGTGGGATGGCCACCCCCATCTGGCCCCTCCGTAATAATTACGGACACTGATCTGTGGTCTGTCCGTGGTCAGAAATCACCCCGGATCTGTTTTCACATAAGATCTATTCCAGTAAACCAATGTCATTCTGTTCACCTTTGGGACAGATTGTAATTTAAAACATGCACACAAAACATTCACTTGCGTGTGTCGGGGTTGAAGTCGGAGTCTGGTCTCTTGTTATTCATCTTTTTCTGGATTGGACGGAACGGAAGCTACTTCAGACAAACGATCATTTTGAAAGTCGAAACTGCAGAATCGGGTGCCCGTTGCTTGTCAGCATCTTTGTTTTCTGGACATTTTTAAAAGACACTTGCATTTTATGAAATTCAGCTTTTCTTCTTGCCCTGGTACTCCTACCAGTACGTTCAGAGGGTAACCACAAACAGCGAGCCTAGACAAAAATTAAGCCTATAGAATTAGACGCATGATAGAGAGCAGAGCACCCCATTGTGACGGCTATAGACCAACCCGCAACCACACTGCTGCTTTTCCAAGCAAAGCTCTCTTGAGGACAGTCACAAAACATTGACTCCATGTTGTTATTTTCCTTAAGACACTCCAGTTGTAGCACAACACTTAAATATATCCCTGAGTCTCAAACCCTGAAAACCGCCAAATAACATACTCTGCTTAATTGATTTTTCTCTTGGTATCTGTGGCATTCGTATTGAATCGTCCTGACTTTGTCTATAGTCTGAAAAAGTAATTTGTGAGATTTTATTTTTCAACTCACGATTTTCTCAACATCGCTTCTGTGTTGCAGTTCAAGTTAGTGGTTTTCACTGAGAAGACTTCTCATTTTTTTCCCCTTTTTGTAACAGCAGTCAACAGGCTGCACTCGTCGGGGTTTGTTAGGTTTCTCAGACTGCAGAGACGTTTGACAGTAGGGCTGGGTGTTGTTGATCAATGCCTATTGACACCATCCTGATATTTGGCACCAACTGATTGTGGGGGTTTGAAACTTGTCAGCTTTTTTCATATTTGTTCTTTGAAGAGAGATGATTTTTTTTAGAAAGCCATCACTAGCTAGATTTTCCGTGTGTGTGGGCAATTGGTTAGGAAATCTGTTTAAGATGGTCTGATGCCATGGAGAAATGTCCATGTGATACAGAAAGTATTTGCCACAAAATTGTCAAAAATTTCCTGTCATCCAACAAAGGCATAAAAATCTGGGGTCAAAATCGAATTTACATATTGAGGGAAGAAAACAAATAAAGATTACTGACCATAAGTGCTAATTCACAGAACAATGAGGAGATTGATATGTACCTCAATGCATGTAGACTGTTCAATCTTGTCACGGGGGACTGTCCGGTTTGTCATAATCATCTTCCTTTACTCCCATCAGGTCAGAGAAATGGAAGGCATCCCACTCATCTTGGACAACTGCAACATTGACAGCAACAACCCATGTATCCTTTGTGAATTTTTGTGATTTGTCAGTGTTTGTGAACATCCAGTATATCTGTACCAATCTTTACTGGTAAGCCTCCCAAGTCTGTGTGACTCGAGCATTAGCTTCATGTGCTGACAGCATCCTAAATCTCTCTTCTCCTAACACACACTCCTAACCACACACACATGTGCCCTACCCCCATCCCCTCACCCCTTCTCTCATCCCCTATCCACTTCCCCTGCCCCCATCCCTCTCTGTGGATCCAGCTACCGGTCTGCATTAACTTGCACAAGCGAAGGCATCGTGCCAGCTTTTCTTTTCGCCATGCCATTGGTCTTTTTTCCCTTTGGACCCCACCAAACACACACTCAATCTCTCGCACAAACACTCTCACACACGCTTCCATCCACCATTCTTGTGAAGTTGCCAGCTTGTATTTTCACCATGCCCATTGGTCTATGTCGCCATGACGCCCCTCCCTCAAACACATGCACATACACAGAATATTCACAAGCACAACTCTATCCGCTATTCTCAGGAAGTTGCGAGCTTCTGTCTTCTGAGAACAGTGGGAACGAAAAAAAAATAAGGTTTTTATGGATTGCAGCATTAACAGTTAATTCTTAGGTGTCGGAATTTGCACTGGATCCTGCACTAGACCCCATTTCCCTGAACCATCAAAGATATATTCTTCTTCTTCCTTCTTTTAGATCTGAAATGCTCTATCCATTAAGTACTTTCGATTGAAAGAAAGATGGCAAAACAAAATAATACACTATGTTGGGCATTGTGGTGCTTCAGCTACTGGTAACCCTCATATTGTTGAGATTCATATTCAGAGTACGACATGCAATACTTATCTTAGATCTTTCCAGTGACCATCCTTGTGCATTTTCTTTAATATGAAGCAAAGAGTTTCTTTAAAAATACCACTGTGTTCGACATTCCATATGTGTTGTTTTATTCTTTTCAGAATTAAAATGGTTTCATGGTTTCATCTGTCACCTGTTTCTCTCCTTAATGCTGCCTTTAACACCAGTCATCAGCCAGTGGGCAATCTTCGCCATCCGGAACCTTCTTGAGGGCAACAAGGAGAACCAGGAGGTGTTGACTTCGCTGGAGTCCCATGGCAAAGCCGACTACTCTGCCCTCAGAAATCTGGGCTTCCAGGTTGTGCAACGCGATGGCAGCATCCTCCTGAAGCCCACGAAGAAGGACACCTGAGAAATCTGGAGATCCACCCATAAGAATGGAAGCCGTCAACACTTGAGCAGGTTTTCATGTTAAGCGATTGGTCATAGAGTTAAAGCGTATATACGTGTGTATGCAGGTGTGTGTGTGCATGTGTGCGTGTGTGTGCGTGCAGGCACTTAAGAGTTCCTTTTGAAACACAGTCTCATTCATACTAGCTAATTAACCTCACTCAAGGGTGAATCGTTCAGCTATTACCAAACCCACAAGTTCAGTGCCTGATTGGAAGGGTTTCATGGTAATCACTCTACCAATTAAGCCAATGACAAAAAAGAGTGAATAAGATGAATGGCGATATATACGCCAGAGGAGTGAGCTTAACTGATTTTGCCACCATTATGCCTGCTCCCATTCCCACGGAACAAAAAAGATTGGTTTGTTTATGCACTACACAGAAAGACCCATGGGGTGTCTCTATTGTAAAAGCAGGTTTCAAGAGTGGTCAGCAGGTCAAGAGCTAATGTTTTGTCTTGACCTAAGCCTACAAAATGTGGAGTCTCTGAGAAACGGGAACCCATGCTGGTACCTTTTTGTGAAGCTGCAGGATTGTGATTTAATCCAAAAACAAAGAGCCCCACAGTCTTGCTGTTTTTTTGACACCTTGAGAAATATTTGTAACAGCCAGTAGGGGTTGGGGAAGGGGGTCATACCATACTCAGACACTTCTGCCAGCAGAATAGTGAATGACCAAAACATGATGTAATGAGATGACCCCCACCCACCCCAATTACTGAGCACAGCAGAAGTGGTGGAGTGCTGGGGAATCCTTAGAAATCCCTGCTTGAGCCTTTGCCAGAACTGTGAACTCGGTGGTACAGTATTTAATTTTTTTATTTTTTATTTTTAAGCGTAACATATTTTTTGTTTGTGGCTGGATTTAAAAAAACAAGTTTTGATTCTAAAATGAATGTGAACTGAATGCTACGTTGCTTTATACTTTTTCACTGGAGATCAGTGTTCTAATTTTGAACACTGATCTCCCTCTGGCTTTTGGCACGTGTTTAATCGTATGCAGATTATGTATCACTGTTTCGCTTTGTATTGAGGAAGGCACTGTAGTTTATTTGGAATCTCATCCATTATGGCATTGGGCTTTACAATAGATAAGTATTGTAATTTCTTATCTAAAGTACTGTATGAGACATCAGAGTACATGTTATAGGGCGTAGGTCTTGAACCAACTTCAAGCTCATTACGTTTAAGCTATGCTCTCTAAACTCCTTGGCCATGAACTAACCCTAGACAAGCTATGTTTTAGGGATACGACATAGAAACTAGGCTTCCTTAGATGGCACGGCTGCTCCATTTGCACATTCACGCCAGACCTCTGTCTAGTCTAAGTAATCGTGATCTGGAGCCATCGACGCCAACGGTCGAGGGCGCAGCGAGGGCGGCTGAGAGTTCGATGAGTGAGAGAATGAATCAGACCAGAAGCATTAGTTTGCAGAATGACCCCCCCCCCTATCGCTGGATAAGCTGAACAGTCCTGACACCTCAACAATACGGCGCTTTACGGGCCGGCCCACGCCCCGCTCCACCCTGTTTGCACTGGCTCTGATTTTTAATGACAAAATGTATCGAAACAATCGGCTGGACTCTCTCCTCAATCCGCCGGTATAGTGAGGGGAGCTTACATGGTTCCGGTCCCCAGGATTTCAGACAACTAACAAAACAGGCTGTTACTCTCGCTTGGCTGGCCGGCTGCAATGCTTTTCAGCCCTACAGGAAAAGGCTGGTGAGAGTCAGCCGGGCATGGCTGCATCTAACCATTCACTTCCTAACACATCGGTCCCACAGCATTGAAAGCTATAGGAGCTTCTGTCTCTCCTCAGGATCAGCATATCTCTATCTTTAGATTCAGCAGAGCTCTGCTTATACCGTGTGTGCTTTTGCCGTGGGTGTTCATCTCAAGAGTGACAAACTTCCTCCTTGTCAGGATACACCCCAAATGCCTCATGCTTGTACGAAGAAGTTTATATTCTACTGAATAAAAAGGTATTCACGTGTGTCAAATGGTGACCTTTTTTTGTTTTCTTGTGCAAATGAGCCTCATCCTAAGGCTGGAGGGAACATAAAACTCAAGAGGAACTAAAAGGATGCTCAGATTTTATTGTTGAAAAGAGGAAAAAAAAAAGTTTTTTTTAAAAAGTAATGTAGTTTACCTTGGAAATTTCATTCATGGAGATTAGACTTAATTGTGAGCTTCTCTCATTGTCCTCCCTGAAAGCACCAAGACATCTCTGTAGATGCCCGAGTCGTTACTGAGGGACTGACGATGAAGATGCTCAGAAGCGGTTTGCAGAAACATCCTATGCAACAGCCCCCTGTTGCATCCAATTAATCAACTATTTAATTTACACGATTGCCACAGAGTTCATCTCCACGCCTGATGTTTCACCAGGCACTGGATGCGTTGAGGTGTAAAAGATGATGTTGAGCTGGACAATCTGAGCTACTTGCATAGAAAACATGGCTAATGTACAACAAAAGAACTTTGATCAGGGGCAAAAGAAGTCAGAATCGGTGGCTCTCAAATGTAACTACATGGATAAAACAATTGGGAATAGCAACTGTTCCTTTCAACTATAAATGACATAAAGTGCCATATGTTCCTCATATAAAAATATACTCTTCAGATCGTTTTGTAAGTTATATAAAGCCTAAATAAACATCTCGATACATAAAGGGTGCCGTCCAAAAATAGCTCCGTGACCTTTGACCCTCTTATATCACCATCGGCGTGGTCAGGGCACATGCCATCAACTCAGACAGGCCTAAACTGCACTGGAAGGCCCTGTGTAAGCAGAGGCTGGGATGGTGAATTCCACGTCTCTGGCATTCATGGGAATGAATGCTCCACGTATCTGAACCCGATTGCACCTCTATGGAGTTCCAATGAAGCTTGCATGCGTTCCTCCAAAGTAAAGAGCCCCCCGAAAACAAAACAATGAACACAGTCAGGCTGGATAGTGTTGTTCAGACTGACAACTTTTGAGGCCCAAAATAATGTGTGTGTGTGTGTGTGTGTGTGTGTCTGTTGTGCCTCTCAGGTTCTTGGCTGAACAAAAGGTGAGAGCCTGGACTCTCCTACTGGGGGGGGGGGGG
>OMLC01017914.1:1396-11592 GCA_900302585.1 Regalecus glesne | reverse complement strand
TGGGTTCAGGAACTTGGGCATGTGGGGTGGGCAGCAGCCAGCCTGTATTTCAGGCCTGCTGTTGTGCTAAAACATCATTGCCAGGAGCTGTGACCTTTGGTATGGCGGGAACCCCCTTCTCACTGTACAATTACTGAACTGCAGAGTGCTAAGGTTACTCTGTGTGAGTGTGTGTGTGCGCGTGTGTGTCAGCCTGATTAAAGGTGTATGAACAGAGAGTTGGGGTCTTGTCAAGCCAGTTCTTGCAAAATTTTTACATTTAAAAAAAGGCCGAACCAAATTTTAAAAAATCTCCCTTTGATTGCACCTGTTATGAGTTGCCACAGTAAATCATCCATTTCCATATCTCCCTATCATCCGCATACTCCTCTGTCACACCAGCCACCTAAATATCCTTCCTCACCACATTCATAAACCTCTTCTTTGGTCTTCCTCTTGTCCTCTTGCCTTGCAGCTCCATATTCAGCATCCTCCCCCCAAACCATCTCAATCTTGCCTCTGGCTTTGTCTCCAACCCTTCCAACCTGAGCTGTCCCTCTAATATACTTGATCCTAATATTGTCCTTCTTCATAACTCCCAATACAAATCTTAGGATCTTCAATTATGCCACTTCCAGCTCTGCCTCCTGTCTTTTTACTATTGCTACTGTTACTTCTGCAAAACACAAAACCTATCTGGTCTCACTACCATCTTGTACACACTCTCTTTCACTCTTGCTGGTACTCTTCTGTCACATCCCTTCTGATACTCTTCTACACCCATCCCACCCTATCTGCACTCTCTTCTTCACCTCTTTTCTGCACTCCCCATACTTTGAAAACTTGACCCCAAGTATTTAAACTCATTCACCTTCCTCACCCCTACTTCTTGCATCCTCACTTTTCTATTGTCTCCTCTCAAATGTATTCCATCTCGCTCCTATTGACTTTCATTCCTCTTCTCTCCAATGCATACCTCCGCTTCTCCGCACTCAACCTGCTCCCTACTCTAAATACAAATCACAATGTCATCCACAAACATCATAGTCCACGGAGACTCCTGCCTGGTCTCATAAGTAAATCTGTCCATCACCATTGCAAACAATAAAGAAATTACAAAATATAGACACATAAATAAATCACAAATATCACCAAAAAGTTTATATGCTAATTTGTGGTAGTTTTTGCTTTTGTGAATAAAGTACTCGGATCCTAAATGGGTGGTGGATGTACATTTGCCAGATCATGAATATTATAACAGAACAATGTGGAATCACAACTGATTCCAAGACATTTTCTACCCTGCCACCATTGAAAATCATAGTTGTTAGAAGCCTAACCAGGGAAGAAGGATTTTCATCCATTCTTCCTGTTTTTTTAAAACAACATACACCTAAACAACATGGATAAACATGGGTTTTGGGATTCCTCAATACAGATTGTGAAAATGAGCTGAATTAAAGGTCACCTACTCCTTTCAAAAGAATACTGTTGGCAAGCACTTACAACATTTGGTTAGCCATTAGGGCTTGCACTCTATTGCATTAATGATGAAAAACTACATAATCCCTCAAGATAATTAGACAGAAGACATTGTCACTGGAAAATGTTGGCACAATTTTCAGTCTTGTTGGAACAAGCCAAGCAGATCCAGTTAAGTCATGTGCATGATTTGATGGGACCAATAGGTGTTTGTATTTCAAGGTTGTCATGAATTAGAGTTCATCGCCACAGTTCAAAAGGTGTCAAAAGATATGTGATCCTCTGCAGACTACCAGAAAGACAGAGACTAACCATCCAAAGTTATCTCTAGGTGAGCACTTGATTTAACCTTCTATGGGAGCAAGGCAGCTATGACTCTATCAATGCCAATTCTATGGTCTGTGCACATTATGTCCATTTTATCTGTATTTAAAGCACACTGAATTGCATTTTGAAAGATATTTGTAAATAAACGTTGATCAATCCAAAATAATATAAAATTCCAGAGGATGAAAGCCATAATCATAATGTATAATTTTATATGCCAGGGGGAAATATATGTGTGAATTAGAGGGGAAACAACAGAACGACAAGGATTCAAGGAGTGGAGGCAAGGAAGGTGGATGAGTTTAAATATTTGGGGTCAACAGTTCAAAGTAACAAGGAGTGCAGAAGAGAGATTAAGAGGAGCGAGTATGCAGGGTAGAATAGATGGATAAGTGTCAAGGATGATTTGTGACAGAAGGGTACCAGTAAGAGTGAAAGAGAAGGTGTAGAAGATGGTAGTGAGACTAGCTATGTTGTATGGTTTGGGGACAGTAGCACTGACAAAAAGACAGAAGTTGGAGTTGGAGGTGGCAGAGTTGACGATGCTGAGATTTGCATTAGGAGTGATGAAGAAGGACAAGATTAGGAACAAGTATATTAGAGGGACATATCAGGTTAGTTGGTTTGGAGACGAAGGAAGAAAAGTCAGATTGAGATAGTTTGAACATATGCAGAAGAGAGATGCTGGATACATAGAGAGAACGATGGTGAATATAGAGCTGCAAGGCAAGAGAGAATCAGAGACCAAAGAGGTTTATGGATGTGGTGAGGGAGGACATGCAGGTGCCATATGACTGAGGTAGATGCTGAGGACAGGAAGAGAGGGAGATTGATGATCCGCTGTGATGACCCCTAACAGGAGCAGCCATCAGTAGCAATACCAGTAGAGGCTATGGTTGGGGTAAAAATGAAAGCAATTTTGCAATTTGTCCTTCAGTAATAGCTAGAGGAAATGCACCATGCATCATAGTCTAATCTGCAATTTTGTTCTGCAGCCTATTCCTGTAAATTAGACTAAGATGACAATCATGAAATAGGCAAAACTTCAAAGTGAAATTGATAAAAGTTAAGGGAAGTTTGAGGGGACATAGAGCCATCATGCACACCGACAACTGGATGAATAAATGGACCTACCCATTGCTCATGGTCAGCACTATAGCAAAACACAAATACAAATAAAAAAATTTGAATGTGTTTTAGTCAATTGCAGTGACTGGGAGAAACAACTGAGAGGAATGAGCCTTTGCTGGAGGCTAAGAGGTAAAAAAAAAAAAAGAGGTGGTGTGCAGGGTAGAGTATTGGGATGATTTATTACCCTAGCTACAATTGTTTGTATTCTAGCCAACATTATGTTGTCTTGCCAAACAAGGTCAGCCAACAATGTTACACTGTTGAGAATAGAACAAATCTACTTCCCCTGGCTAATGACAACAGCCAGCTTAAGTGGGCAGGCAGAGGATGTCAACCTGAATTAAAAATTATGATTGGAGAATGGCCTATGCAAAGGATGAAGGTATGGTGGTAGCCTCCCAACCCTTCCTATATCCTTCATTATTATCACAGTACAACTTTCCAAACAATTTATCTTGTAGGGGGAGCAAAGATGCAGTAACAACACAGCAGCTAAGCAAGACAACCTCTGATCCAGCTGAACAGATTAACCTCTTTTGTGATTTCCCTACCTGGATTATTGAGCATGCATCAAGACATAAGCAAGACAATGTTTCTTTAACAATATCTTGAATATATATATGGCATCAATTAGGGAATCTTTTTGTAATAAAAAAACTCTTCATTGGACCGGGTGATGCATTTAGCCTTCCATGTAAAAAAAAGCAACTTGTATGTGCAAGACCGTCCAGGTCCATCTTTACCTGTCATGATTAGTCCCCACATTGTGAGGGTGGACATGGACATAGATAGAATGTAGGGGATTAATACTGGATCCCCTTCCTTGATGCCCTGTGGTGGGATCAAATCCGCAACACCCGAGTTGGAGGCGCACACTCTAATGCTGAACAACCACGGCCACTGTTTGCGAGAGTGCATGCCATCTTTATTCATTAAGATTTAACCAGGGGACTGCTGGGGGAGCTAAAGTGCCATTTTCTCATCATAGTTACCCAATACATATAAGGGGGCGACCCTACACGTGACTCCCATCTGTTTAAAGCATTCTGTTACTCTGAGATGGAGTGACATAAGCTTTCCATAGACATGGTCAAGTGTTTCACCAGTGGTGTTGATTTTGAGTTCGGTCTAATGCACTTTATTGGACATTATGGTAGAAAAGTGTGAGACTATCTTCGAACATTGTTGCATATTACTACAATATACCTCTTTGAACTCAAAATCAAACGGGAAAGGCTGTCCAAATATTGGACTTGAAGGACTTGTTTCACTCCAGCTAAATATTTTATCCCACTGATGGATATGCAAATGACACTCATGGATATTCATGAACATACCTTCAAAGACTCAATAGCTGATTGAAAAAAGGTTAAAAAGCTGCCTTATGATTTATTCCTCATATCTGCCTATGGTATATTAAGTGACCCCATCTCACAGTAACAGGTTTCGAAAACCCTGGGTCACGTATGGGGCTGCCAAGGAGGACACTGTTCATCCATTGATCCATCCATTATCAGGTTGTGGAGTCCTGCTGGCGCCTATCCCAGCTTTCATTGGGCAAAAGGCAGTGAAACACCCTTGACAGTTCGCCATTGCATCGTAGGGCTTGAACAGTTAAAGGTTCAGTGTATTGCTCAAGGACCCTTTGACGGATTTACTGAAGGAACCACCACAATCTTCAAATTTCAAGCTGACCACACTACCTCCTGAGTTGTTACATTTCATATTCAATTTAAATAACAGTTGTGGCATCATCCTATCATCCTATCTCTTAAAATCACCATGATGGTTCTATGGCTGAGTGTAGGTGTGATTTATGCAAGGAAATGACACAAGATGATTGCAAAGGAGTATAAAGGCATTTAAAAACATGAATGTATGACAGGAATTCACAGGTCACATGTGCGGTGTGAAGGGGTTTACTCAGTTGGCTAACAACGCCCATGGCTCTCAGGAGCATCTGCTTAATCAAAGATTATTTACCTTACTAGCCTTGACAAAAATGCCTGCTATGCGAGAGTGGAGCCAAGAGGGAAGGGGAGGAGACACTCACGGCTAAATGTAAATCAAATGAGCAGGGTAAAAGGAGCACAGGGGCTCTGAATGCAGCTAAAGCATCACAATTCCCCTCCTTCTGTGGCATCTGATGGTCTTTGTCATCAAATCCCTCAAGAGTCCATTTACCATGTCTTTTTTTTAGGGGGGGACAGTAGCTTAGGGTTAGAATGCATGCATTGGGTTTGAACCCACTGTGGGACATCAGGAAGCCCATCCGGCCTTAATTCCCCCATGTCTACCCTGGGATGGACTGGCAACATGTCCTGGGTCTTTCTTCACCCCCCCCATGAGCGCTGAGATAGGCACTAGCAGATCCGTAATCCAACTTCAGATAAGAGGTTGACATAACATCTCTTTGCAAAACAGGAAGGTATAATAGATAATGAAAGGAGACAACTCCTATTTAGAATCCAATTAGGGTTCTTTGTGTTACATGAACTAAAAGGATCACAGAAAGTGATCTAAATCATGACACTACACATTATTCTAATTGAAGAGTAAGGATTATCAACCAAAAGGAAACTGAAGTCGACTGTCAACTTTTTTAAAGCTTTTTTTCCTAATAATATTCCAGTTAAATCTGACTACGTTGTGTTGTTCCCTTAGATTGAGGTAATTAAAAGGGTGCCAAATATCTCGATTAGTCACACGTCGGTTAAGTAACATCACTATTAATAGCTGACATCACTAGTGCAAGATCTTATCTGAAGCCTGTTCCAACGAGCTTATGATGTTTTTCAGGGACACAAACACGAAACCCAGAACCTTGCTGCACCTACAATCCGGTCAATTCTCTCAGAATTTCTTTCTACTACCGCAACACAGTTAATTACCATTGCCAGACAGGTCAAAATTCTCAAGTCAGCATGCTTCCTGACTGACTTGTCCTCCTCACCTTCTTGTCCCACATCATTCTCATCGTTTTTCTTCATTCTATTAGCAGCTTCTGCATACAACAATTATTTTTCTACCCTCATCTTATTCACTTATTCAACTAATGTCACCATTAGTTGTTGTTGATGTTGTTTTTGTGGGGGGGGTTAGATGTAGTTTGGTGGATTAAGGCAGAATGCCTTTCCTAATGTCCCACTGGTTTGAACCTGCTACCTCTGTCTTGTCAGTTCCAAAGCATGCGCTCAACCACTGAGCTACCACAGCCCCATATCTAATTAACTTTATCTCCCTTAATTGTTCTTGGACACCGTGCTGACTCTATATCATGATTTCCCTTGCAGTGCAGGCACTTTGCATGTGCTTTATCAACTTTACAACCGGCCATACTGCGGCTTTCCTTCCCACGTCACCTATATCTTCTGACTCCATTACATAATGCAGTAACATTTCCATATTCCTGACAGCAAAAACATCTGAGAGGATGTCTTTCACATGGCCTCACCCTGAAACTCACATTATCAAAGTACGCTCTTTGAAGCAATTGCCCTTCAAAAATCAAACACACAGACTGACTGTCCTTCTTTTCACCGAATCTCATTTCTCTTGTCTTACACAACAGCAACAATACAACTAAGCCTCTGCTGACAGTGGCGTGCCACTAAATCACTCAATTCTTCATTGCTCAAGTGGAAACCAAGACACCCCAGAAACTTCTAAATACCTAAATCTTAAGGGCTCTATCTCTTTGACTCTGAGATAAGATGAAAATCAACCCATTGTAGCTATCTTGATCGATCATACATCGCCAAGTCTTTTCTCTGTAAACTTTCCAACCTAGCAGGTCCTCAGAAATTCCCTTTTCCTTAGTCACCGCTATCACCCGATGAGATACAGCTCGTGTGTTCTCAATTCTAGAATCACTTGGGCAATTCAATGTATTCTTTCTCCTTTTCTTATTTTCAGATGCTCTCATATCCTCAATCTCATAATACTTGGCTTTGAGTCAGGGCCTTCAACAACCACAACACAGACCACTGTGCACTATAGCAGCATGACCATCAGATCTTCCTTTGTCACTCAGTGACGATTGCACACATACACCACATGAAAAAACTACTAGAAGTCCGTCAATACGTGTGTCTTCTCTCTCTTGGCAAACCACGTATTTGACGGGCTCTTATCAAAAAACTTCAGATGTGTTTAACCGTCATGGTTTTCATGATATAAAAGGAGAATATGTGAATGCCTTTCATTCGTTATTAAAGCGTTAAAAGCGGCAAAAACTGCTCAACCGTTATACATATTTTGTTGTAGCTAACAAGTTGGGTTTCAGCTGTGACTCTGAATAACCCTACTCTTGAAATTGCATTTTTATAGCCGAGTTTTTTAATTGAAGTCCGTGACACTTCCGCGTCTAATCACCCCATGACCTCGGTTAAACAAACATGGCGGCGAGGTGAATGAGGTGAATTATTTTTGGTTCGTCCCGTGTTCCTCCAGTTCTCGTGTACTCAGATCATTAGTGAATTATTTGCTTACTTGCAAAACATGATCGACGTCTCGGTTACTCTCAACACATACCTGAATACATGACGGGAATTCTCGCTCCTCAGACAACTGTTTGAATGTGTGCAACAAAGAGTATGGGGGGAAGGAAGCGTGGGACCGGCGAGAGCCGGAACAGACATTTTCTGAAGACTTTAAATCACCGCAACTACGAGAGGTTCTCAATCATACAGTCAAACTGTACATTAAGGTTATAGGCTGATCGGTCTGTTTGTTTGAACGGTTAACTGTGGACGGACACACTGCGGTGCAGCTATTCCCAATCCTCTGTGAATGATACTCATTACCATTGAATGTGCAGTCAATGGTCAACTTACGTATAAACCATCCTATGTTTTGGCATGCACTACATTGTTTATAAAGGTGGGGACGCTTAGAATCAGCTTAGACTGAAGATATCAGCTCTTTGGGTTTCTGAAAAACGTATTATCAAGTTTAACCAATTGACCGTTTTTGTGATTACCTTACCTAGATTACTGAGCATGCATGAAGACAACCTGTAGTTGAAGTTCCACCTCACTTGAGAGTGGTGGCATTATTCTCTCGCAAAATTCCTCCTTTCGTTTGGTTCATTTGTGAAAATGTATCGATAACGCAGACAATCCTCCCAGACTCTCCAAAAATACACGAAGTAGATCAGCAACAAGATCGTCGGCAGCTGTGAAGGCGGCTGTCACGACGAATAGTTCGCTCACAACCCGCTAAAGATTCAAGGTCAAAGTTGAGGATGACAACAGGACAATAGGACTGGTCTGTTGCTACACATCATCTGATTGGCTGATGAGACTGTCACTCAAGGTTGTAATAGGTTTTCTACTACTGGCTTCAGCAAAAAACTAAGATACAAACTACGACTGGTCCAAGGAGCTGTGATGTGTTTGTGATCATTTGGAAATCATGCTCGACCCAACGGGAAAACAAGTTATTGAATTCAGACACAATTGAGGCATACTTCAATTTCACTACGACAAACATCGGGATTTTGATTTTGACAAGGCTAGCAGAGAAGACCCCGATGGCCCTGTCAGCTCACCGCTGCTCATTTCCAATTTCGTTCTCCATCTTCAACTCTGATGTTGTTTCTGTCTTCTTTCTGCCTACCCCAACCCACCGCCCCAATTATAATCTATCAATTTAAAACAGTATAGGGAACTTCTGCCCAGTGGCCGTAGCTGAAACAGCATACTGATTTAGTTGACTACAACTCCCAAAATGCATGTCACTTGAATAATTATTTGAATGAAGACAATTGTTGGATCGCTCTGATTTTTTTCATTCAAACAACAAAATTAAAGTTCTAAATTTGAATGGAACAACTATATTATATATGTGTATATCATAGCATATTAAAGTAGCTAGTCAATAAACACACAAATATCCTGTCCTGTAAAGATTTCGCTGAAAAGCACGCAATCAACCAATCAGCAAATCAATGTAAGAAAGTTGTTGTTTTTTCATCGGGGCTTGACGAGATATTTGCAACATTAATGGCAATTAAAAGGGGATATTTTAACATAAAAACTACTCCTCGTCCAGCTCTAATGTAGAAAGCCGAAGAAGTTGTAAAATCCAACGTTTAAAGGGACTCATTTAAAGGGACTTTTTTTTTTCAAGACAGCACCAACCTCCAATACCTAGCCACCCCTGAACAAGACAAGCTGATGGACTTATTCTAGACGGTCATCCAATAGAGCAATTCTGGAGCACTTGCAAGTTTTACATCCCAACTAAAAAGTAGAGGCACTCCATTTCCCATGATGCATTGTAGTGTAAATAAAGCATAGATTAAATAATATCCCTCATTTTTATTCCTGCATCACTATATTGTCTCTTTATGATAAATGTACGCAGGCTCGGATATTTATAAGTGCTCACTGAAACAAGTGGGTCTGGGAAAAGTTGGGTTCCCCTGAGACAAAGTAGTCAGCCATTCCGCCAGACGTTGTCCTAGTTAACCGACTTGGAAACAAAAATCCCGGTCACGTCCCTCTTCAAACAAGTCCCTCCTTTTACACAACTCACTTCTTTTGTTTATTCTGAGTACATATCAGAGACTAAATTCACTCTCAAAATGAGTCCTTCCCAGCATCACCACATCAAGTTAATCAATGTATCAATCAACATGTTGATACATTTACACCCAAGACCTGACACTTATGAAACATGAAGTCTTTACAGTGCACTGGAACTACCAATAAGGTTGTCAGTCACCCTTTACTTTGGAATAGAAATGACAAGGGCACTTTACACCAGATGTGTGTGTGTGTGTGTGTGTGTGTGTGTGTGTGTGTGTGTGTGTGGTCGTTGGGCGGCATAACAGCATACTCACCCCATCACTGTTCTGGCCCGTGTTAGCCAGCATCTCCTGTAGGGCCCGCACTGACAGGGATTGCTCCAACACAAAGTTACAAATACACAGGTCCGGAGGAACATACTGAAGGAGGGAAGGAGAGAAGAAAGAGCCAAAGGGAAGAAGGATATGAGGAAAGAAAGGAGACATTTGGAGAAAGGGGAAACGAAACATCAGATGAAAAGGCAAGGAAAGTTGTTCTTTTCTTCATTTTCCCGCCATGGTTTATTTGGATTTTTACAGTTATAAAATCCGTGCAAAAATAGAGTCAGTAATTATAATATGCATGTAAGAAATAAATATGTTATTTCGATAGACAATACAGTAAAATACAAAGATAAAACAAAAACATCAAAAAAGAAGGACATTATTATAAACTACACTCACATCCTCCCCTCCCACCCACCTC
>OMLC01017886.1:1790-39742 GCA_900302585.1 Regalecus glesne | reverse complement strand
GAGTTGATGAGTCACGGATGGATGGATGTTGACAGAGGAAAGATAATGTGAGATCAGGCACTCCCTGTTTGTTTGGACACAGTTTGTCCAAGCAATCTGAAGAGCAATGAATATAAATGACACTGCTAATTACAGAATGGAGCTTTGATTAATGTAAGTGATAAAATGTCCTATCTTTTACAAGTGTTCATTGACAATAATATATCTTTAACTTGGATATGAATTGATAAAGCACGTTGAGTGAAAAGATAAAGGGAGAGACTGAAGAAAGCGGAATGGAAGGGGGTGTATTCAGGATAAGGTCATCGGGTTCTTAAGAAAACCTCCAGAGGGCTCAAATCAGTATTCCCTGCTCCCCACAAAATCACAGAGAGTCCAAACATAGGCCTGGGACGTTCACTACGTTCACTTTCAGATGAATAGCACATGATCCTGATCCCCCCACAACTTCGTGTACACGCACGCAATCACACACACAGAGCTTAGTAAAGCTTTTGCCTTAGGTGATGCGCATCTCCAAACCGCATAGTCTTGTACAGCCAGAGGCTGATGGCCACAAAGTGAATCTCATGGTCGTAGTACCATCATTTTTAATCAAGACTCCATAATGCTGGGAAAACCTTTTCATAGCCTGTGAACAGTCATAGCTTTCAAGTACTATTTTTTTCTCTGCATGCTCAAGTGCCAGAGGACTAGATCACATAATTATGTACCGTCCTCTATGCTGAATAATAATGATTGATGAATCGCAAAAAAGGTGTATTGGTTCAATCTGATAAGAAGTTTATTCAGAAATCTCCAGAAAACTTCTTATCCAGTTGAACGTATTCATATTTTTTGAGATTCCTTTACCTGGATTATTGAGCATGCATCGAGACATTGACTGATGAATTTTTGCTAACCAGTTGACATTGAAACGGATCTATTCCATATTGGTAACCTTGCTGAAATACTGGTTGAACTTTAAAATAATCTAGCTTTCATTGTTTGATCTGCTGTTTGGAGGCTACAAATTGAAATTGCCCTCTCCTGAAATATGTAAACTAAACTTGAATCAAATGCACCCACTTTTCATAAGTCAGCACAAAAAGCAGAGACAGGAGACCACTTCCTGCTCACCGTGGTACACATCTTGGTCGAAGCCGGAGGAATCCAATTAGCAGGGGTAGTGATCTGATATTTTGGACACAATTGCACAAAACAAATACCCTGGTACTAATGAACCTCATGAAACCCAGGGGTTGATGGTTTCCATTTTGCAAATTGTCAAAGGGATAATCTGTGCGCTAAGGTTTTTTAGCCGCTGGCACAAAAACAATTACCTTCCTCTACTCAAAGAACACTTCCAGTTGTTTGGCTTTTTAAGTCCCCTTCATTCCAGAAGATGTAGTCACCGATGACTCACTCTATCTGTTATTGAACTGCAGGCACTGGTGAGCCGTCTATCCCACGCTACTACTACACGACTACTGTATGGACATTTACAAACCTTATTTATTTTGCCCAATAATTGCAGTCATACATGAACAATACCGATCAAAACCTCATGTGTTTGAAAATAATTGGGAGGAAATTGAATGATTCACTCCATTTGCTGCCCACATGCCACAAAGATTCTAATGTATTCCAAATGCATCTCATGCTCTCTCCTTTGCCTCCTCCCTAAAGCTTACAGATGACTGTACATCTGAGCTCTCAAGTGTTCTGAGCCCTGGAGAGGGAAGTTGTATTCCAGTGAGATATGCTTTTCATTAAACTCTGCAGGGACCCTGTCGCCTGCTTGTCGGGCCAGTGTCTATCCCAGGTCATCAATAATATGTTCAACAACCAACGTGTTCCTATTTGGAGCCTTGCGTAAGATGGTTGTTGTAGCATCTTCACACTGGTGAAGGAGTTTGATGGATAGTGTTCGAGTCAAATTATGCTAAGTCTCGTGAAGTAAGACAAAAAAACAAAACAGAAATGGAAAAAAAATCACTAAGCGGCCACTGTTGAACCCTGATACTCCACACTGCATCAATAAAAGAACACCGCCTTGTGGAGGAGAGTAAAAATTCCTATCCCATTTTCACCTTGAATCCATTTGCAGTGCTTGGATGTTTGTATGCTTGCGTGTTAATTTTGTGTCTTGTTTGTGTTTTCTACTTTGTTGACCTTTAAAATGTAATTTGTTCTTCAATTCAGTTGTTTTCAGGTGAGGTTTTTATTCATTTCTTTCAGGCATGGATGTTGAATAAATCATAATTGCCTCTTTTGTTTGGAAAGAAAAGGAAAGCCACTTTATTTGGGCGTTGTCGTCTTACAATGACATTTTTCCTCTGTGTTCTGCTTGTATAGGAGCAGTGAGCAGCTGAAGTGCCTGGGGAGTAGTTAGGAGCTCAGCGTCTTCCTCAAGAACACGTCCACACACTGTCTGAAGGTGCCAGGGATAGAACCAGTGATCTTCCAATTACTAGATGACCTGCTCCATCTCCTGAGCCATGGCATGTCATAAAAGATATTACACACCAAGGATACCACCTGTTTCTGTTCCTTCCATCAGGTAGGCCCTTCAAATCAGTCTTTACATGAACAAAAGCCGTGGGATTGGTAAACTCGGACATCTCAATCTGACGAGACTGAGGTACTACCACTAAGGTAGAATATTCACTCCTGTGTCTTAAGTCACTTCATCGGTCTACTGCATCATAACTGCATTTTTGCTATTGTTTTTTCACCTCGTATGTTTTATTCTATTGCAAACTACTATATATTGCTTAGATTTTGTATTTATTATTATGGGAGGGGGTATAGCTTAGTGGGTAGAGCATTTTTCTGATGGTTGAAAGGTTGCAGGTTTAATCCTGGCACCTGCACAGAAGTGTGTCAAAGTCTCTTTGAGCAAGACACTCTTCTCCCAACTGCCCTGCCCTGTGTTGGATTGGTGACCTCTCTAGTTTTTTGCCCAATGAGCACTAAGGTTGGCTCCAGTTCCCCTGTGACCTGACTTTAGATAAGCAGTTGACAGTGGCTGGATGGGTGTACTTTTATTTTGCTGTACTTTTCTTTGCTGGTATCCTAAATGTCTTGTCTCTTTTGTCGTTATCCTCCTTAAGCAGCATTTGAGGCTGACATAGTTACAATTTTACTGGGCTTGCACGATGACAAAGATGTTGAATCTTGAATCTTTGGGCTGTTTTGTCTGGCTCTGTAATGACTTCATATCTCAATTCTGTCATCATGATTTGTTATTGAAGTTCACTTGGAAGAAATACATGTCTATTGATTAGATTTGCTTCGTGCATGGCATGTATTACATCAGACATTGACCCAACCAGGACATGATCTCAGTGGTGTGGATTTACAGAAGTCAAACGCCACATTTGACAAATCCATCTTGAACAGATCAGCGAACCAATCCATCGCACTGAAGAGGATTATGAGTAACTGACAGGCCTTCATCAATCCGTACAAGACCAGTGCCAGATATTGAGATGAACAGACCTGGTGGAAACTATGGCACATTGTAACCCGTTTAAAACAAAATTTATAATGTTCATAAAAAATTCCAAAAAATGTTAAGTCTCCTAAAATGTTATCCCAGCAGCTCCCCATCTTCAAACAACATATTAAAAGGACTATAAGAAAAGACAGTTACTCATTGACTCAACAGAAGGTTTATTTGTTCCAGACGGCACAGTCTTCACTAAGTTTTCACTTTTCATGTATTGATATGTAAGATAGACATGTGCACAAGCACTTTGAAATGCAGACTAAATGACTCCATAGCCTGGCTATCATGCATTTCTTGTCCTCCAGTTTATTCTCTTTTTCTGCAGTCACCATGATCTCTCCAACCTAGTCTAAATCGCAGTCTTACGGGCCATCATGTATCCTACTTGCACACTACGTTCACATTCTCTCTGCTTTTCTTCCTCACTGCTGTTTCCTTTGTAATCAGTCGCTGTTCCAACATATACCTTTCACTTTTGAATGGTTTTGGAAAACAACTTTTGCTTGGCACACACTTGATCTCTCTGTGTGCTGTTTTTTGTCAGCTAATCTTTCAGTGCTCTCTCCGTCACTCATTCTCTTTCCACATTCGCTCTTTGCTGTGTCAGCAGAAGGCTTTGCAACAAATCCGATTTCTCTGCATGTCAATGCTATGGCCTTGTTCAGACTGCAAGCCCAAATCAGCTTTTTGGCATAGCCAGATTGTATCTAGATTGCTTTAGAAAGTCTGGACAGTAAGAAAAAACATTCATGAAATGTCACAAAAAGCTGAATTAGTTCAACTGGATAAGAAGTTTATTCAGAAATATGTCATCACTCAAACAAGTGACATCTTTAGTCTGAGCTGACTGCAGCATCCCCACCCTTATAAACAATACAGTGATACCACACAACAAAGGAGATGCTTGCAGTGCGCTCAGACTGAAGATGTCACCCGTTTGAGTGAAGAAATGTTTCTGAATAAACTTCTGATCCAGTTGAACCGATTCCCTTTTTTGTGCGATTCTTTCCTAGATTATTGAGCATGCATCAAGGTACATACATGAAATGTGATTTTTGAAAATTGGACCGAAACCACATTTGAAGGTGGTCTGAAATGAGATTCCAATCGGATTTACATAAATGTCTCACTCTGACCACCCAAATCAGATCTCAAACAGTCTTTTGCAACACACAGCAATGATGTCAAATCCAGAGTGCCTACCAAGGCGAACATGGAAAATTGCAATATATACCAGCCTCCTTTGTTGGTTGTTTGGAGGACAAGATGATCAATGTTTCTCATGTGTTCGTGTTGGTAAACTGTATCTGGAGCCTAGATACTAGCTCATGGCTTCCTCGTTACCATAGCAACCCATGCAGATACATTGGTGATATCTTGACACCCGAATTCCCTGCAGTCTGAACAAGGCCTATGTGCTTCATCGAAAAGCTGTTGAGCATTGCACTTATGAGCCCATCGTCATATCCCCCATGTGATGGGAACCTGGAGAGTCAGTCCTGTGATTATGCTTACTGAGGGCCTGATCTCTTCGTCTTACTGCAGCATCCTCTTGCACAGGTGTCTCTAGTGCACTGGGACTCTGGCATCCAGGAGACTCCACATCACTTGCACATCGGCTGGAACTCCGGGGCATTTCACCCTTTCACCAAAAGGTTTCACTTGGACCTTTTAGCATACTTCCTGGAAAAGGTCATGTTCTGGCAAAGTGGAATCCAGGGTGGGAGGTGCTACCTTTTGTTGGAGGAGCGGACCTGGTGTCTCATCCATCCTGTTGGAGCTGAAGAATGGGGGAAGGAAAAATGGTGGAAGCATTAAAAGGGAATAGATGGACAGTTGGAGAGAGGTTATCGGTCTGTCCTTGGTTTAGATTGAGAATTCTTCATCAGCGCCCTCAAGTGATATGCTTTGAAACTCACACTGTGGCTGTCCTGCTTGTCTTGGGTTACTGGCACTGCTTCCAAATGAAGACTGGAAGTTATGAATGGTCTCCTGAAGAATCTGCCTCTCTCGACCCTGAGGAACAGCCCACATTTAAGATCACTGTGCACAGGCAGCATTTGCCAGTGAAGCTGATGGCAAATTTCGCCAACAGTGATTGTCATTAGTGGATTTTTCTTGAACCTGGAGTCCTTGCAGTCCACTGCAAGCCACAGGCTTCTCAGCCCACTCACCAACCCCCATCCTTGTTCAGGCAAATTTGCTCATCTCCATTGGCACAAAATCTTGACCATTACATCTTGCCTGGTTACATTACATCTTCATAAAAAGGTGTTTTACATGTCGCCATTAATCCCCATGTTGTGGGAGAGGAGATGGACCTAGATGGAGTGTGGGGGACTACGGCTGGATGCTCTTTCTGACACCCCATGGTGGGATCAAACCCCTAATGCTTGGCTTTTCATTTCCTGATGTGTGCTCAACTGCTAAGCTACATCTAGGTTACTGATCTAGAAAAAAATGCCATCCAGTTGGTTCTTGACAATGGCAAGTTTGAATTTCTTAAGAAGCAGAATGCAATGTCATGAACTCTTAGTGACATTATACAGCTATTCAGGGCAGGTAGTTATGAAGAAACCTAACTTGGACATTAGAGAACATGTGGTTAGGTGAGGGGATACGTTATATGGGCTATAAAGGGAAAAATATTACCGGTCTGTTCATATCGGGGGCTTTCATTCCTGGTTTTGAAGAGCTGTGCTTATGTGAAGACCATAAAATAAACTCAGTGGGGGAGTTGAGAGGGCCAAAGATAAAAGACTCTCCATGTAAAACATAAAAAGAAATAACTTGACAACTATTTCCAAACACTATGAAAAAGGAAAAAAAAAAAAACGAACCTTTCCAGCATTCAGCTCCGAGATGGCAGCCAGGATCTGCTGTCGAGGTCCATCTGTTTTAATGCCCAACTCTTTCAAGTCACCGTCTGTAAGAGTCAGGAAGGCCTCCATGTCCACCTAGGAGAAGAGACAGAAGAACGATTTGGAGAAATCAGAATCACTTTATTTTCAAGTTTTTCAATTTGACTTGGTGCATTTCAAGTGCAGACCCTTGAACAAAATACAATTATAAAAGAGATAACAAAGCTCAATGTTCATAATGACTTTTTGTGACTTGAAAAAGATCTCTTTACAGATCAAAACCTAATGGCGAACCTCTTGTTCTTCAAATATAGGCTGGTATTTCTCCAGCGAGAGCTTCTTCAGGATACTGGACAGCTCGTCTGACAAAAGAAAGATGAAAAGTTTAGTTGTATTCAGTGGATCACAGATGCGTCCATCCATTTCATCTGTCTGGGTCATGACGTAGAGTAATGTTCTAAGCAAAGCTGATCAGCTCTAACCTTCATCAGTGATGGTCCCACTGCTAGAGCCCCCGCTGCTTTTGGACCGAGGATGGGAGGAGGCCGATGACAGGGAGTCTCCTGGCCCAGTTGGGGGTTTGGGCGTTGGGGAGGGAGATGGAGTGAGGGTTGGTGAGGTGCTCTTTGAAGTGGAGGAGTTTCCTGACTGGGGTCTCTTCTTCAACTCCATCTTCTAGAAGCAATGAGAATGGGAATTTTTGTTTAATGCTCTGTGTAGCATCAGTCCAACTGAATGAACAACTGTCTGACAGAAAAGATTCCCTATAAATAAGTCACTTGGCCTTGTTCAGCATCATGTTTAATTGGTTATTATAATTATTTAGGACGGGAGGTGCCAGAGGACGGGGAGGAGGAAGTGGTGGAATTGTTTGCCAGTAAGAGCCAAAAGACGGAAGATGATGATTTTATCGTTCTCCTCCTGGCTTTCACTGACAGCAGTGACAGGACAAGTGAAGAACCACGTCTTCCTTCTTCCACTTATCCCGATTACAATTTGATTTAATGGATACTCGGAGAATAAAAAAACTCAAATGTCAGATTTCATGGAACAGGGTTATTGATGCCAGGCTAGATTGTACCATCCATCATCAACCACTTGTGTGAAGTTGGGTTATGGAGTCATGCTGGAGCCTATCTCAGTGCTCATTGGGTGAAAGGTGAGGAAAGGTCACCATTCCATTCCCGGGCTTAAGCGGTTAGGGGTTTGATGGCTTATTTTGGGTAATTTGGACTGTAGAAAACCCTGAAAAAGTGGGTTATGCAGCTCTAACCAAAAGATAAAAGAATGTGGGGCTGAAACGTATTAAATGCAAGAAATATAAATGCCATGTATTTCTAAGAATGTGTTTTCCAAACTTGTAAGTATTTGCTCATCCTCTGTCTCAAACCAAATTTGAAAATTTTAGGAAATAATCTATGTAATAACAGAAGAAGCTGATAGTTTACTCTTCTAGAATGGACATCTGAAGCAACCAGGCTGGGGGTCAGGTGGATGTCAGGGAGGCTGATGTCGGGCACGGCCCTGCCAGATGGGGAGATGGGGATCTGGGGTTGAGGCTGGGGCTGCTTCTCTGGAACCTGGACCTTTGCATCCATGAGCCCTGCTGCTCTCTTTCTCTGGGCTGCAATCTGAGACAGAACGCTGTCTGCACTGCCTCCTAGCGGATGGATAAAAACACCACAATAGGTTGGTATAATAACGAAGGAATTTGAAGGAGCTATCTCTGACAAACACAAGCGTGTGTACATGGGTATTGTCCATCTGTCTCCCCACCTGCCTGCCACTGTGTGTGCATCTGGTTGAGCTCACCCTCAACAAAAAATATCTAGGTCAGGGATTACCAAAGTGAAAATGTGGTTTGCGCACCCCTGGGGGTGCTCGACCTGCTTCGAAGAGGTGCGTGAGAGGAGAAATGTTAGTGGTTTCTCTCCCTCCCTGAAAATCCTCAAATGGATCCTCCTATTGTCCATGTTATTGGTTTCCGAGCCTATGCATGTGTTGTTCTTTTTGTTCTTTATGTGGTGGATCATGTGTAACTTTGTTGGGATTTGACTCAAATTATTGGTGTTCTAATTTTCATTGCCAAATTGGTTTTCTAACGTGGTTAATTTTAATTTAAACTCAATTCAACTTTTCTTTGAAATTCCCCCATCTTCTCTGATAGTGGGCCTATCTGTCTCTCCTCACCCATCCGTTTTGCTGTTTAGAGGTGATGACTTTGGCTAACTTGCAGTCTATTGAAACTGTTGGAGTGTAGTTTCATTCAAATGTGAGAGCACATTGTTGTGATTTCTGGGATATTTGTGACATTTTGTGACATGATTATTTGTACATGATTGTACTCGAGGCTTTTAATGCAGCTAAAAGTAGACGGTGTTGCATTTTTTTTAAGGTGTGGAGGATTGGGGGTGGATCAACCAAGTTAGCATGTAGAAGGGGGTGTATTCCCTAAAAAAAGTTTGGGACTCACTGATCTAGATGTTTTGTCACAACTCTAACACCTTCCACCAATCCCTCAGAGGGAAACTCTTGTCCTGCAATGGCTGTGCAACCTTGTGAACCTACCCGAGCGGTTGTGTGAGTCTCTGTTAAGTCCTGCCACCCCATTAGATCCTCCCGAGGAATGTGGGGAGTGGTAGTGACCGGAGTTAGAGGGGGAGGAGGAGGAGGGCCCCTTAGGGATGCTGGGAAACTTAATGGGCCTGCTCACCACACGGCTGATCGATGTCTGATGGGAGAGAGAGATGGGCCGTAAGAATATAATTAGAGATGCATGAACGGTGATGACAAACATGCATATAGTTATCCACGCACACACACCCCAAGTCAGAAAACCAGACTCGTACACACAGACATGTGCACACAGTCAAAACCCCAGAGTCAAACTAGCATGCACTGGCGGTCAAACTCATATACACTCACAATATCAGAGTTTCCACTGCTGTTAAGCTTCCGCTGTGGGGGCATGGGCAGGCGGGGGATTTCACTCTTCCCCTCCTTAAGGAGATGCGAGCGGTCTGAATTCCATAGTTCAAAGTTGGAGGGAGGCAGAAAAGGTGGAATCACCGCTTTGAGCTTGTCATTGGGCAGTCGTGTCAAAGGTGCACCATTTCTTAGCTAGAGAGGATGGATGAAATGACATTGGCATATTGAATAATGACAATTTAATCAGGAGCAAGCCGTTTTTTGGAGGGCATTTAAATCATTGGATGGTTCAAGCACAGATGATAACGCCACCGGGCATTATCTAGTAATGGCTGGACTTAGGTTTGTGCAAGGGTCAATGCGAAGGGTGTGTATTGTGGTTGCATTTACCATGTAGGCTACCTTCTTGGAACAATTGACAGGGACTTTGTTTAGCAAGTAATATGCAATTTCCAAGAGCATGAAATTCACTGAAGTGAACAGTGTTTTGCAATCCAGTTACCATCCTAAAAAAATTTGGCAAACATGGTGTTATGTAGTCTGTACTTAGATTGGACTTGCTTTTGCATTGCAATTTTGCACATGCAAGTTATGCTGTGAAAACCCCATCTGGAAAGCCCTTTTGAAAAGGCATCTTTTGTATTCACCGTACAACAATTGTCTAGAAAAAAATAGTCTACAATACCAAACTGGACCATCCAGTTCATCTTTTGATTTCATTACTGATAAACCAAAGGTGGTAAGGGATGTTGAAAATTAGTAATTGTAATGTTTGAGCTAAGCAAGTTCATTGGCCAATGATGGATTGTTACCTTGCCATTCCCAAAATGCAAGGCTGACCATTTTTATTGGCTATCATAGCAACTCCCCAATAATCAAAGCAACTATTTAGAAATCTTTCTTGTTTAGACTCCTTTTCACTCATGTATGCAGAGGAACTGGGTCCATAGACACAAAGGAGATTGCTCATTCTATATTTTTGAGAGGCAAGAGGGATATCAAAACCTAGCTTGAAGCAGCGTATGTTAAAAGATGCTTAACACATTCCTACCATAGTGGTTATAAGGAAGTCTTCCTTGTCCAAACCTGTTCTGCCAAGACCTAGAAAAAGAATCAGATTCCTTCAAATTTTAAAATACACATGTTTTCAGCTTTGGAGACAGTGTTAAGTAGACTTTGCATAGTTTCATGGCTGTATTCAATGATTTACATACATTTTATGTATACTCAATAATGCCCGATTGTAGCCAGTGGGTATTTAAATAATGAAAGTTTCATAGTTATCATCTACCATCCATTCTCAGATTTGATTCTCATAGCTTTTGTTCAAAAAAATGTATCTTTCATCGTTGTTGAAGAGAAAAATAGACATCAAAAGGAAAGGATCTGTTCTATGTTTTATGATTATCCCTACATTTTAATGTGGCTCACCAGAATCTTTGTTCTTGACTCCCCAGGCAGTGCTGATGTCATTTCCTGCCAAGGTAGGTAGGGGTGCAATCGGACCATTGCCCCCATTCCCTGACTTCCTGTCTGCCTTCATGGTGGCATCCAAAGAAGCTTCGGCATCACCAGGAAATGGAGCAAGACGGTTGGAAGAGAGGCCATGTCTCAAGGTGTGAGTTAATTTAAGGCGCCGGAATCGATTAGACATCCTGTTCCACCATGACTACAGGTGGGTAAAGTCAAATATGTTAATACGTCAGAAACACTTAAATATCCAATTTCTACTGGGGGATAAAAGTCTGGGAAAACACCTCGGCTTCATTGAATCAGTCAACAATATTCCACTCATTTCAGACCATGAGCAAGGCTATTTTACTTGTATTGCTTGTGCCTTTTGAGCCTCTAAATGATTGACAAAAGGAATCTGTTAAAGATTTACTGTTGTTCCAAAGGGCCTCAAGCTAATGTTGAGAATAGAGAAAGTATGCATGTATGCATGTCTAGTGTGTGTGTGTATTCATAAAGCAGGGCATGACTGAATGAGATCAGACCCAAGCCTTAGATGTTTAAACAAAAGTTGAAAAAGAACCAACTGAAGATTTTGATTGGAAATTTGTCCATAACTACGTTTGATGTGGTTCATTTTAATACACTTATAACTTCTGAAATGCTGGTGGCAATTATTTCTCACTGTCATGAGTCATGTCAGATTGTTTGCATTAATCTGGTTGAGAGCACTCTCTAAAATGTGAAACATTTCTTTGACCTTGAGCCCGCCCTTGTCATCAGGAGGTACAGGGACATTGCTGAGGGAGTGTCGGCTCTTGGGGCGCAGCATGGAGGCTCTGCTACGGTGTTTACCCTTCTCCTTGTCCACCTGCATACACACTGAGGCCAACAGACGCACCAGTTCTGTGTCTGCCGAGACGAACACACAGTGGAAAACGGGTAAATGAGAAATGAAGTGGATTACAGATGATGGGGTGAAACATGAGAAAAGAGAACGCATAAAGTGAGGTAAGTGAGGAAGGTGAATAGAAGTGGGAGGGAAGAGAAGAAAGATGAAGGGAAGAAAGAAGACATTCTTTGACATAAGGTTTAAGGTGAAAATTATAATATGGAATTAGCAGCCATAATCCTGTACAGTCTTCTGTGTCCCCTATAGTTGTCAAAATTGTTTCTGCCAGTGAACTCACAAGTAGACAATCCATTAAACCTACCTCTTGGTTTACCAACTGTTGCATTGTATACGAGAATACAGATAAAAGCAATACATTATACAACTGTATATACTGTTGGTATTGACATTTTCTTAGACAACTATATACTTTAGATATTTGCTTTCTACCAGTGGTATACACAATCTTAGTGGTGTTTTATAGACCGAAAGAAGACTGCTTAATTTTATGGCTGCTAATAAAGTGTTGCCCCTATAATACTTATGGAGATGATGTTATACATTAAGATTATTTCCCTTCAAGTAATCTTTAAAAATATACATAAAATACTGTAAAATAAAGCCAAGAGATGGTACCTGGATCATTGAGCAGCATCACCAAATCAAAAGCTGTGTATCCATTCTTTGCTCGAAGGTTGACATCTGCCCCCTGATTCAATAGATACTTCACAACATCCTTATTGCTGTGGAATAGATAGAGGTAAAAATGAAGGGGAGAGATATAAGATAGAAAGCAAGAAGGATAAGAGTATGAGAGTGAGCATCGCAGTAGCATATATTTTCAAGGCCTTATCTGCAATTGGAGCATGGCACCCTCAATTAACATTCTGGTGGCTTTGTTAAAATCCAAAGAAAGTGAATGGTAAATGGACTCCTTTTTATAAATCAGAAGAAAAGCCCTTGTGATGCCCATTTGATCTGATTCAAATTAATTTTGATTCCTTCACATGATGGATTATTGACATTTTCTCTCTGTCTACTTGTATTGCAAAATGTCAAAAATCCCAAACTAAAGAACGGCTTTTTATTTTGATGTGAAAGGCTGTCAAGGATATGACTAACTAAAGGGGCCATGGTGTCTAAATGCCTCCAAATTAGCTGTAACGGGTTCGATTCATGGTGTGGGGCTTCAGGAAAAGGGCCTCTGGACTTAATCCCCCACACTCGAGTAAATGTTGGGCATTCATTGTAAAGTGCTTTGAGTGGTCAGTAGACTAGAAAGTGCAATATAAAAATAAGTCAATTTACCATTTACTTTCGCATAGAGAGCTCACAAAGCTTTTACCAACAAACAAAACAGACCAAAAAGTCTGATAGAGTCCTTCCAAGTCCCCATAGATATTTAGAATAATTTAAATTAAGAAACAGTTAAGCTCTCGTATTCAGTTAATCTGCTGTTGGTGTAAGGACCAGTAGTTTGAGAAACTTCACAGATGTTATGCATCTGAAACCATTCAATTATGAACTGTTTATTTCAGCAAAATCTACTCTTCAGAAATATTTGCCTGGATACTATTGACTTGTGATCACAAAAAAGAGGTGAATCAGTTCAATTGGATCAGAAAAATTATTTGGAAACGTTTCCAAATAAACTTCTGATCCAGTTGAACTGATTCACCTCTTTTTTGTGATCTCCATACCTGGGTTATTGAGCATGCATCAAGACATATTGACTTGTGATTTTTTCATTACTGGCACTGGTATCCAAAGAGTTTAACATGACTCTCCAAGTTGCTCAAGCTTACCCATGATAAGTCGCTTGCATTAGAGCGGTCCATCCATGGACGCCATCTTGCTTGTCTATGTCAGCATTCTTCTCTACCATTAGCTGGACCACTTCTAACTGGCCGCTCACCGCTGCCATCATCAATGGTGATGCTCCTTCCTGATTGGATGAATTCACCTGGGCAGGGTCTTCCTCCAAGATCTCTTTAACTAGCTGGGAATTTCCTGGGTATCAAACACTCTGTTAAGTGTTCATGTTGAGTAACAGTCCTTTAGTTGTAACTTCAGCAAGTTAGTGTGGAATCTATGCATAGATGCGTACACACTCTCAAAAGCAGTTTGTCGTAGCATGAGCAACCTCTTCACTCAGATCACAAATACACACCCGTCTCCATGTTTGACTTAACTCACCCAACTTGAGGGCACTGAACACATCTGGTCTTCTCTTGTCATCATCTATGATGGGGAAATAAACACATGGGTGGACTATTTTGAGGACTGAAACGATACTATTTGGCTACACTTGAGAGAGTTTACCACAACGAGTCAATGTGAGGGACTAATTATACAAATACAGGCACACGCATACACAGGCCACTACATGGTATACTAAAATATAAATGAACTTGCGCATGCAGAAAGAAAGGAAGTCAAGTCAATACACACACACATGTAGTGTTAAGCTTTGAATATAAAACAATTGCAAGTAACATACAGAACTTTGGTTATAGTCAATCAGTCGTCAGTCAATCAAATACAATTTAAACACACACACAGTCTCATCTGCCAGTGTAGGTTATAAATGTATTGCAAAAATGTAAAAAATTTTCCTTCCCCATCAGTTTCAATATGCTATATTTGCCAAAATGTGCATACAAATAGTTTGACCAACTTAAAGGTTATGGTCTAAGATATAGTGAACACCTTTACAAATAGATGAGACCGACAGGATGATTAATGGACAGGGTTTTCTTACTGGGCTGTCGAGTATTACACTAATATAACTGCTATGACTCAACTCTGTTTTGCTTATGTGACAGCTAGGCTTGATAGCTGTGACAAACTATTGACCGAGTCTGATTTATCTCAAAAGGTTGAAGTCAAAAGCAGCTCTGTTGACAGTGTAGACCTGGTGTCGCATTTCTCCGCTCTAAATGCTTTTGTTTTAGCTTCTGAAGGATTTGAGTTCACAGGAAACTGAACAAAATCCTGTGCTAATTCTTTTAAGAGGCCGTAAATATCAAGGTATTGCGTATCTGTGGGCGTAACCCCTTGCTCCTTTAAAGAAGGTAACTCTAGTGTTGGTTTCCCATCTCGTTGATAACTGCTGTAAAGGTTTGGCAGGATACACAAAGACTCACACCCAGACATACATGCAGACACACATCGTGTACCTGTCTGAGGTCGCACAGTCGTGATAGAGTCGAGGTAGGCCTTGATGTCTCTCTGTTTGAGCTGTAGGGCCAGTTCGAAGGCCGTCTTGGACAGAACGTTGACCCTGTCAGGGTTTGCCCCTCTTTCCACCAGCTGCTGAGCCACGCCCACCTGTCAATCACATATAACTTTTGCTAGAACTGCCACGAAAAGCCCCGAAATGGCACAAAATGTTTCTGCTCCCATTTGCTAAAGACTAGTTTGTCTGAAATTCGATTTTTTTCAGAGAATAAGTTGCATCTCACATTGTCTTTTATGACAATCATTTATGATGATTGTAATTTGACTCTGTTAGATGTTTATCTGAACTTAAACAAACTGAGTCTAAATCCAGATGTTAAAGAAACTAGATCTAACATGCAACTGGTTCAAGATGAGCCAGGTAGAATTTGTTTGGCCTGCATGCAAGATCCCTTGTGGTATCTCAACTGCGACTGTTGAACTGAATGAAGGACGCAAAGTCATGGATTGATTCAATTATTCAAAACAAAGTATGAGTCAAACTCATCCTGAACTTTCTTTGGATGAGATCAGGAGAGAAGGATACATTAAGAAAACAAGAGCACTGGTAAATCTGGCAATCCATTCATCATCAAGCCTTCAACTTACTCATCCATCTATCGACCAAGTCTTCCATTTATCCCTCCATCTATTCATCCTTCAGTCCATCCAACCATCCATCCATCCTTCCATCTAGCATGTACCTTCCCGCTGAGTGTGGCCAGCATCAATGCTCCCCAGCCGGTGGTCTTCTGGGAGAAGTTAACATCGGAGCCCCACTCCAGAAGCAGGCGGACGACAGCTTCATGGCCATGCTGAGAGGCCACTAACAAGGCTGTGATGTCCATGAACTCCCTGATTCCTCCTGCCCCTCCGCCACAGCCTCCCAGTCCCCCAGTCACACAGCCCTCACCACCTCCAAAACCGCCCGTACTGTGGAACAACAAGCAGAGTGCCTCAATGGTCTCGAGTCATTAACATGTTCTACTAGTGGATGTGTACAGTCAGGAAAAGTGACCGCTAAGGGAATGGTATCCTTACCTGCAGCTGTTATTATTGCTGCCATTAGAGACTCCCTCCATGGCAATGGCAAGGTGATCATAGTCATCAACATAGGCACCACCTTCCAAGAGGAGCTTGACCACATGGGTATGTCCTCCCCGAGCTGCCATGGTCAAGACACTGGCACCCAGCCGGTTCCGGCCATTCATCTCTGCTCCATTCTCCAAGAGGATGTGGACCACATTTAAGTGACCAAACCTTGTTCAAAGGACAAAAGAAGAAACCGATAAAGGAAGTGTGAATGCATAAATGTGTGGACATGGGGGGGAATTAAAGGAATCGCATATAGAGCTGAACAATACTGGGGAAAATTTACATTGTGACATTTTGTTTAACAACATTTTCATCCATTCCCTGTATTTCAGATGCCTCCTCAGTGGATTTTAAGATAAGATATTCCTCTATTAGTCCCACAAGGGAAATTGTACAAAATAGGAATAGAATGTACAAAAAAGGTGTATGGTGGCTTCCACTGATCTGGTATGGATTGTATATCTGCATACTGATTTGGCAAACGATTACATCAGATGGCCTTCCTGACACAACCACTATTGAAGAGTAATAAAGTTAATTGCATCAGGTACACACAGCAGTTAACTTGCAAAGCTCTGCTGGCAAATACTTTATCACTCTTACAATGATAAGTTGATGTTAAGGATATTGAAGGTGAGGTGCTGTCAAAAGTTAAATACAAAGTCTTGCATAGAAATAAACTAGCAGAGCTGCACCAGTTGGGTGGTGGTGGTGGTGGTGGTAGCTAAAGCTTTTCAAATCTCAGCGCAGCTTCCATAACACCGGGCATGAAGAGAGATTAAAAACCTCTTGGCGTCTGTCCACATTTGTGACTTTTGACCAATTCAACAAACTTGTCGAGCTTTCACGCTTTCAAACCCCCACCTCGCAGCTTGCATCATTGGAGTCCAGCCGTAGTTGTTCCGGCTGTCTACCGAGGCCCCTTTCCGCAGGAGGAACCGAACCAGGTTCTCATGGCCGCTGGCCGAAGCGAACTGCAGGGCGGTGTTGCCCTCCTCGTCCGTGCAGTCCACCGGCACCAGGGGGAGACCCCGCGTCATGTCCGCGACGGTGCACTCCGACCCCGCGTCGGAGCGCAGCCTGCTCTGCCTCCCTGACTCTTTGGCTCCAGGCTCCAAGATCCCCCGGGCCGTCTCGTAGTCCCCTTCATCGCAAGCACGGAAAAGTAGCAGCGAGTTAGCAGGGACGCCGAAATTCATCTCATTCACTCTTGATTCCTGACCTTAGACTGCTCCGATGATGACGGTCCAAAACTTGTGTTCTCTTCCCCCCCTTAGGTTCTGGTGTCACTTATTGGCGGCGGCGGCGGCGGCCTGTGTACTTGGAACTCATGACGCACAGTAAAATAAAGCTGGTTGGCTCGTTAAAGACTCCACTCTGGCAGACACTACGGTATCAACGCCCCTACTGACAAGACGATGAGGTCGGTACTTTTTGTTTCCCATCCATAAAGTATCCGCAACCGGTGTTGTCCCGTTATAACTTGGACTTTTTCCTCCTCTTTTCTGCGCATGCGCAAACTCATTGCGCTGTACAGCCCCAAAAATCTGGCAAACCGTGGCTCCTCTGACGTACTATTGTTGTGCCTAACACGATAATGGGCCTGTGTGAGAGGAGTGAACAGTGAAGTCAACAGAGTTTAGACAAATAGAAAATGTGGGAAAAGAGTTGGTTTACTGAAAAAAGTCATTAAAACATTATATATGAAAAGCACTTCTGAAAACAAAAGTGCTTTACATGCGACCATAAAGAATAAGAGTAAACATAACTGATCAAATAAAAATAAGACATAATACGGGGAGAAACAGACCAAGTTCCAAACTAACCATCATTGGTTTATAGAGAGGCCTGCTTAAAGATGGCTTGTTCAAAGCTGCTTAAAACGGTCCATAGATTCCGCAGATCTAATGGACTAGGGAAGACTATCTCGGAGACAAAAAGCAAAAGTATGTTAACTACCCTGTATGATTTGTATGTATTTTTATATAATGCCATTTACTCTATCGGTTTTTGATAAGGCTATTTGTGTTTTATACTCATTTTTGGTAGTGTTTAACTGAGATGAGATTTAACAAAATTCAGATTTTGTTTGACAATAGCGTATTGGAAACGGGCTATGTAAAAATAAGTCAACTTACATTTCTATTTCATCAGATAAATAAACTAATAAATAAATAGATCAATCTCCCTTATAGGGATGCTGCATATTAATGTACCTTGGCCAGAATCAGTGGATTTGACCCCACTGTGGGGCATCAGGAAGGGCCTCTGGCCTTCATAAGGTCCCAAGCTCCATCTAAGTCTGTGTCCATTCCCACGTGTACACTAAATGTGACATGTAAAACAGACCTCTCTCTGGAGTCTAATGTAAATATAGCAGATTTAGCCACCAGTTAAATTTTTATCTGTTGTCCCCAAGCAGTTGGGGATCTGTGTCCTGCTCAAGGGTACTTTATAAGAACAAGTCCATTTACTATTTACTTTAACATGCTTTTTGGAGGAACCGGGGATAGAACCACCAATCTCCCCATTATTAGATGACTGCCCTGCCTCCTGAGCAATGCCACCCCCTATTCAGTTATGTTCTATTCTATTTGGCCTAAATCCCAACTTAACTTAAAATTTGCCTATGAGAAATTAAAAAAATAATTTAATGTTTAAGCAGTTGTGAAAATGTAGACCAATAATAGCTGTTATTTATGTGTCATGGTTAGAACCCACAACCCGCGGACTAACCTACCACAGCTCCCCAAATTGGAGACCACTAATACATTGCAGTTAACTCTAAGGTTATTAGAAATATATTGAAATTGGCACTAGTTAAAATATCTGAAATTCACTGAAAATCCTCAAAGACATGTCATGTTGAGCTTTCTGAAAGGGTTTATAAAGGGTGATTATGGCACAATAGACGGCACTGTTGAGTTTTGAGTGGCTGTAGGCTTTACTCAACCAAGCTCGATTTATAACATTCTAATACCCTCTACTCTAGCCATTTGTGGGTATTTACATGAAAGCGTAATTGAGCTCTTGTGTACACACTTGCTTGTGACTGTGCATAAATTACATGGACGGGGGTAGTTGAGCTTTTGTGTACGTGTTTGTTTGTGAAAGTGAGTAAACTACACATTTTTTTCCTTTCAGCTATTTTCATTTTCAGCCCCAAAAAATCCGGGCCGTGTTTTCACTTTGTCAATGTGGTCTGATGATTTTTTTTTTTTTTACTGAAACAAAGTGTTTTGGTAGTTGTCTCAGCAGGTTTTCAATGTAGGGCAATAGTAATGACCAAAGCGTCTTGCTGAGCATCGTACAACTTTACCAAATATGGATTGTTCTCACTAGTAGGATTCAGCTGTTGTATGGCATATGTTTCTATCATTCAGGGGTGGCATAGCTCTGTGGCTAGAGCGGACATCTGATAATCAGAAGATTACAGGTTCGATCCTAGGTCCTGCAGAAAGTGTGTTGAGGTGTCCTTGAGCAAGACACTGAACCCCTAACTGCTCCCCGAGCACCATATGGTAGCAGCTCACTGCTCCTTTAAAATAGGATGAGACAAAATGCAGAGAAATCCAAATTTCCTCTTGCGGGACTGATATGGGAATCTATTTATCTCAATTGTTTCTTATTGTCTATGTTTTAAGACAACAAACCATGCATCCTTGTGAATAGTCTAACATGTTTCTGCGGTGAATTAAGGACGCTTATAAACACAAATAGTTCATAACTATATGCATATGCACCTAAAAATACACACGCGCACAAAGACGTTTTACTGTGTTTCTCCTCGCTCGTGCCTGGACCTCCTGTTTCCCTAGGGGATAAATTGGTGTGAAATGAACTGATACAACTAATTTGTGATTTGAAGTAAAGTGTTAATTGAGGGATAAGGACTATTTAAGTAACTTGCTACACTTTAAATATATCACCCAAAACTGGGTAGCATTAAGGCAAATGTTGAGTGTCAATAGTTTATAGACTACTGTGTATAGTGTTGTGACGAAGGCCTTCTCTTAATTACCCACAAGATGGCAGTGTTGTTCTGCATAATTTCCAATCCTTTCATTTTCATATGGCATTTTGCAGTTGTCAAAATCGGCCTTGAACCAACAGCTTTGATATTACAAGGTCTTAATCGCTTAGTGTCAGTAGTCATGTAAATACAGCAGTAGTTAATGTATGAGCTTTGTCATAAATGTTCGTTTCTGTCAATCTCGAGAGAAGTTTCAAGAACCAAATATACCCACCTAATTAAGATTAGCCATCCGTTCCCTTCTGAACAGCTCTATTAAGACAGCCCTTATCCAACCATGCATAGATTCACCCCATATCCCCCAGTGAAATAAGATGGACCCTGTAAGGGCTAGTCATGAACCAGCTCAGCTGGTGAAACAAGGATGTCCTCCTTAGGTGTGGCTCGAAGTGCTAGCATTCTGTCCGCCCTGTTGTCATCCTGGGGACTGGCTTGTTTTGTATTGTTATGTATATTAATTGCATTCGTCCAAGGGTCTGCCTGGGAAGCAAGACATACACAGACTGACGGGTGAGCAGTTTTTATTAGTTTTAGTTGTGTGTGTTTTTTTTAGCTTGAGTGCTGCATTTTAAAACATTCTAACACATTTCCTTTGTATCAATTTGGGCGCTCCACCGATGTCTTAGACTGTCAAGGAAAAGCATTTCACCCCTCTCCATGTGTCCATCTTCCGCAGCTAATCTCGCATACCGCTGGGCCTGCCTAATCATTTGTGTGCAAAGTGATGATCATATGTATGATCAAGGACCTCTTGTGGTTGCAGTGATTCGAAATATTTGTTTGATAACGCAACTATGTGCTCTCTTCTCAGTGCCTCCGTGTTTTCCTTTTTTTATGCGGAAAAAAATGGGTTGGTTTGGAAATGTCGCAGCATCGGAGAAGGAGAGGTATGCCTGGCCGAGGATCTGCACTCTTCTAGTTAAACGGGAGCAGTGCTTTTCATAGACGGTGGGGTGCGCTAACACAGCATCCAAATAAACATTAACAAACCAGGAAGAGATCGCTAGGTAGCGCTAATCGGTCGTGCTGTGCTACGACACACCGACACTGAAAACGGCGGTGCTTCAAGCTGAGCCTAGCCCAGCCCCCACACGCTATATCCCGGCCTGGTCCAGCAAGAGGGAGAGGGAAGTGTCGCGGTCGCCGGAACTCCTGCTCCGCGGATATTTCACCTGCGTTTGCATTTTAATAAACACCCCGTCCTGCATAATTTGACTCTGTCGTCCGACGGCATGCTGCAGCGAGGCTTGCATGGCAAGCTCGAAACGCATTCGCCGATAGTAATGTTAGTCGGGCACAAAGGCGTAAAGCCGTCCAGATTGCGCTGCTAAGCTAATATTCGCTAACGTGAACGAGCTAGCTATCATCGTAGCCGGGGGAAGGACGCTTCAGCCGGGTCACTCTCCCGATTTGCATCGTGGGACATTTGATGCTACCGGTCGTTATAACATTGCCTCGGTGGTTGTTTAAGAAACCCATTTACACTTAATTATGTGAAAGCGAAGAGCATTTCTTCCAAGTCGCATTGCGAAGAGCTTTTTTTTTTAATTTAGCAGCAGCATTGGCTTGATACAAGGATGTCGGTGGTAGCTGATCAGGCTAGCGCTACTCACTCAGTGTGAAGTGAGGTGCAAGTCAGGAAACACTTGAAGCAAGTGGGAGTACTCTGCTTTGGTTCGTGATCATTTACAATTCCGGGTGGGATCTATCGACCTGCGTGTACATCTCCACTCAATCGGGAATTTAGCCCATTACGGGAATTAAGTTTGGTTCTTGGTCTTAACTGGATTTTCGGCCTTCTATTTTGGATCGTTGTGGGATCAAGAGTGTCGACATTGGGGACTTGTTTTCATTTATATATATTTTTTTTAAATTTTTGTTATTGTCCTGGCTCGGCGGTGATTCCCTCTTCCTCTTCACCGTCCTCAGGAGCCGTTCCCTGTTTTCACTCTCCGATGCGGAGATTTGTGTAGCGCCGGCAACCAGACCCCCGCGGCGGCCGGACATGCTGAAGTGTATCCCTTTGTGGCGCTGTAACCGCCACGTAGAGTCGGTGGACAAACGGCACTGCAGTTTACAGACTGTCCCCGACGAGATATTCCGCTACAGCCGCAGCCTGGAAGAGCTTCTTCTTGATGCCAACCAGCTTAAGGATTTGCCCAAGGTATGTACGGCTGAGTGACCAGATCATATTGCTTGCTCCTATTGAGTATTTCAGTACCCCCCCTCTCCCTCTCTGCACGGAAACTGCTGTAATGAGTGACAATATAGTCTGTTTAATGTGACGCAGTGTTGATTTATCAGTGAACGTTGGATTCGCTCCCATTGGCACTATGATTGAGTTCCATCCCTCTGAGATGGAAAGGTCGGGTGACATGATCTGCAGAACTTACATACAAAATGACATGTTCCCCCAAATTCATCCATAAACAAGAACGATTTGAATCTCTCCCCAAGTCATTTAAGGTGCTGACAGGGTGAGAGAAACGTGACTCCATCAGGCCTGGGGTGCTCCTCGTTTAGAAATAAATAACTAACATTTGAAAAAGGTGCTTCAGGTTCATGCTCGGGTAAATGTGAGGCATATGACATAAAGCCCCCTAAGTGGTAGCTAGACTTGAAAAGTGCTTTATACAAATTAGTCCATTTATTATCAATGTTTTCCATCCCAGGCCTCAAGGACACCCTGTCCTGCAGATTTTCATTCTAATCCTGCATAGGTAGGTCTGCGGTTACTCGACCAATCAACGCCTATCTGTATCAGATTTGGGACAGCTGGCATAATGAAGTGCTATAATGTGATTGGTGTTTCAAGGACTAAGTTGGGAAACACTGCTCTGGAGAGATTAATGCTAAGATTAATTTTGAGAGATGCATAGAGGATTCTGGATACTCCAACTGCAGAGGGTGAGCTGCATGTTCAGACAGACTCAATAGACCCAAAGAGCTGGCACACAGCATGTTGCCCATGGTAACAGTACAAGTGGCCAGCGGGATTGGACACTTTAGTGAGAAGGCATGTGTGGAATGAGTCTTTGCCCCTTCCCCACCCAGGTTCATACTTTTTGGAATATGACAAAAACTTTGTTTGCATCACCAAAGTGCTTATTTATAGGGGAGCTGGATTATCATTAGTTAACCCCCCCGGGCTCCTCATAGCAGTAGAGTGAAACAAACTGATTTGGCTTTCCCCTGTCATTATGTAGTTCTAGTCACTCCTCTGTCTTTGGTGGAGGCACCAGCTGGGATTGAGCTAGATTTTTGAAGTATGCACCTTAGTGGTAGGCATCACACCTTAGCTTGGTGATAAAAAAGACATGCAACCAGCTTATACACTGGAGAAGATTATATGGAGAAAAAAATCCCAATAGTCAAGTTCTTGCACAGAGTTCTTGTGAGAGTTCGTTTTACATCATTGTTAAATGCAACTTGCGAACAACTTTTATCTCTGCAGTTAGCTCAAGTTAATGGTAGTTTCATTTAGTAGCCATTTTTATCCAAAGCAATGTACATTTGAGAGTTAGTACAGCACACGTAAATATCTTCTCAGGAGTGAATGTGAATTGGAGCCTCAACGCTAAGCTCAAGTATGTGCCATCAGGCAGTGCCCAGGGGTAATGTACATAGTGAATAGAAGTCCTAACTCCAGTTTAGTCAGCGAGGTTTGTTTGATATAAATGTGGTGTAGTGTTATGCAAAGTTGCACTTGCATTAAAGCAGCCTCACATTGACTTACCCATAAACAGCCATGTTTTTAACGGCTCAGTGGAGATAGACTTGGCCTCAGGCTTAACTGTGAGGCTGAGGATGAGGCTACAAGAGCCACCATGGAATGCCTTATTCAATGATGCTGGTCTGCAGACAGTTTGTTCGATCCGGATATTTATACTTTGCCGGGTAATGTGGACCTGAAAGACTGACTGGCATATACAGTCAATACTTCAGTACAGGCCCCTAAATAACATGGACAACTCACCCTGTGTGTCATTTGAGACGGGAGACATAAATGTGGTATGACAAAGTGGCTTGAGTGCTTTTCAGCAAACATGTTTTGTGCAGACAGAACATATGGGCCTTTTCTGGTCCTCAGCACCAAGGGAGCCATTGAGAAGAGAATACTGAGATGTCACATCTATGTTGAGGGCAGAATAAGGATACAGAGTGTATTAGGATCACAAAGGCAAATTTTGGATATAATTTCATGAAGCTGGTCTTTTTGACACATCATCTGAGGTTGTGTCCCCCTGGCAATCTAGCCTGTTAAGGATCAGCTGTTTGGATGAGACATGGCATGCCTGTTAATGCACCACTATGGAAATGCTAATGGAGAATCAGCTCAGAGACAGGGTTCTCACTTTGCATTCACGTAAAGGGTGGGCAGAAGGTGCTTCAAACCAAAACAAGTTGGTTTCAGTTTGGTAAATGTAGCATCATTCACTATGAAATGACAGTGTGATAATTTTTAAAGGAAAATTTCAACTTAAGGCTGTAGAAAGATTTGAAAAAGAAACTAGTAGCTCTTTGGCTGGAAGAGGATGTTCCGACTAGAGATTATTTGAATTTGCTTACACTTTGAATACGTTGGCTGTTTTAAAGCTGCCACTCCTTCCCTCTCTGTGTCCTCCCACAATTTATAAGTTCTCATTCTCCTCTCACTTTTTCTGAAGTTTCTTTTTAAAACTTGCTAGAGTGAGAAGTCCATTTCAATTAGATGGACACAAAATTAGAGCTTTGTGGATTAAGGGTGGGTGCACTTTGTGAGACCCTGTGGTGGGTTTGAAAACACAATATCTGGATCGTCATTTCCTGAAGTACATGCTCAACCACCGAGCTACAGTGGCCCTAAATGTTCACTCATTGTAATACTGGGTTATATTAGGTTTTTGTCTTTTGGTGCACTATTGGCCAGGTCTCTTCTAACGAAAGTGAGGCAGGTTTTTACAGGGACCTGGGTGGATAATTTAGGCTAAATTATTCAATTGATTTAAAAAAAAAAATATCATGACGTGGACATTGCTTGTCATTGCAGGGAAGACGGGAGGAGATCTTATCAGAGGGGCTTGGGGAGAGGAGGGGTTTAACAGTGTGAACAGATGGAGATTTAGTTGTCCTGATCGTTTCTTAAATTCTCTGTGACACCTACATCTCACCACCCCCACATGCCAATCATAGATTACGCATGCTCTGGTATTGATATCTGTGTAGGCCACTCTCGGCTTCAAATGAGAGACTGTGCATGTTTATCCATGTTAATGCTGGTGTGTTTTCCCCAGATGTAAATTTCACTTAATACTGTATTCCGTTGAAGTTCTGACATGTTTCAGCTAAGCTGTCTGCTGTCTGTGATGTAACCAATCAGGATAGTTGTTAAAAGTTGTATGCCTTATATGAATGGAATGCTCCTAATGAACCTGTAGAGAAAGCAACTGATCAGGAATTCCCCTCATGCCTGTGTAGCCTACACCCTTCACATTGAGCCACCGTTATTTTTTCTCATGGCAGAACTCCTAATCTCTGATCTTTCTTGACGCTGCGCTTTTTTTTTCTTTTTTGGGGGGTGAAGCACATGTGTGATTTGGAGACACATGAATCAGATATGAGAATCCGCTTCATACTATTAACTGTTTATTCAAGCTTACTACTTTGACTTGATGGACATTAGTTCTTCCAGCATGACTTCATGGATTCCCACCTGTTTCTATGAGTGATTGACAGGATTCCCTGAGTGGTTTGGGCAAAGACATACTAGTAATTCTTCTCGTGTCTTTAAAACAAACCAAATAAAAAGTGGATTGCTTCCTGGTGGGGCGGTTATTGTTTCATGTTTTGAATTGCTTAATGCTGCTCATTGAAATGATGAGTTCACCCCCCCCCAGAAAAGCAGAAAGGAGGCCCTCAGCCCTACCTCAGAGATCGGGTTTAGGAAGAGAGAATTATCTCTTTAGCTGTCTTAAAGTCCCATGACAGGGTACAATGTGGTCCATTCACCCCGCCTGATTGCCCCCACTCATATCCAGTGTCGAGGTCCTTTGTCTCAAGTCCCTCTACTCTGCATTGCCCCTGACCTGGCTTATATCTTGGCCGAGAACACACCATGAAACGAATGGGCATTTTAGGATCTATGTAGGTCAATCACACCTGCTGAGAAGCCCAAGGAGTTGTTCTTTTCAGAGAGGACCAAGGTCATTTAAAGCTATGTAGGACACACTTGCCAAAATAATACGTGCAGTATCCTATGGATGTTCCAGTCCGTTTTTGGTTTGTATTTGTATCCAGTTTGAATCGCTAATATCTGCTGATCCAAAACTATCAGATTTTTGTACAAATAAGTCCTACATTACTTTTTTTAGGGGGAAACATTTGTAAGCGTTGTCTCTTCAAGTGGTGCATTACTTGCCACGACACGTCAGTGCAAATGTAATTACAGCATACATAAATCATAGATTAAGAATGTCAGTTTTAATACATGCGTCACTTCATTGTGAATGTGTGTAAGCCCAGATAAAAATCATTGCTACTCACTGAAGCAAGTGGTCTGAGATATGTAGAGCCTATTAAATAGGGCTCCTTTGACTGATCACTCGAAGACAACATCCCTACTTGTTGGCTTGGGGAAAATATGACTTGTATATCCCCATTTCATACACTTCACTGTTAAAAGTGCCAATCGGGTTTAGTTTATTTATGCTTGAAACGTGAATAGTCCTACTATAGGAAAAGATGGCCTGCATCACAGCTTGCCTTTTAATGGTTGTCCTTTATCCTTTTTCCTCTAAAAATGAACAAAGAATACATTATCATTGAAAGTTTTAAAAGTATATCTGTTTATATTGCCTCACGTCTGAATGCAAAGTTTGATTTGTGTCCAGATGAACTGCTACAGCTTTGTGGGTTTTCCTTACCTGGATTACTGAGCATGGATCCAGACTTTTTGGTAAATATCAGTTTACAGCACCTTGATGGAGTGCAAGGGAATTTGATCGAGCTTAACTTAGCCGATGCCAATCAAATACGAGTGTTGAAAGGCTCTAATACGAATACACCCAGTTAAGGGCATAATAGAGTTGCATTGCCTGCTATGTCTACATGCTCTTGTATTGGTTCCTCTATTGTTCAGTATTGATGGCAAGAGGGCAAAAATTTTTGGACGTGTTAATGATTGTTGGCTCAAACAGGTTTTGTGTGTGTTGCTTTCTGCATTATTGCCAAACGGGATCTTCCAGGTACATTCGGTATCCTAAAGTACTGGTTTGCCCCCTCTGCAGCTGCCCACTGCTCCTATACAATAGGATGGGTTAAATGTAGAGGGAGAACATTTCTTTGTTAGAGTACAATGACCAAATAAAGTGGCTTTTCTTTCCTTTCCTTCCTAAGCACTCACCAGATTGGAATCTCTGGAGCTTGTAGTTCCTGAGCTGTGGAGGGATATCTCCCATCAATGTGATGGTTCGAAAGCTAGATTCATTATGCTTTATGTCTCTGTGTCTGACCCTTGTGGTATGATGAAGTTACTTATATGCTTTACATTGTTTCTCCTGGTATTTCTTTTTAAAAAGGGGTAGATGGGTTCCCCAAAGCTACAGGAACCTTCATATAAGTGTTATCTGCAGTTGATTAAATGTTTATTGACCTATTTATTTTCCTTGGTGGGGTGATAGGATACCATAGCAGGATGGGCCACCCTGCCAAGAGAATGGTTGGAGAAACACTGGGATTCATAAACTTGGTTGGCTATCAGGCTAGTTAGGTTTCAGATCTTCATGAATTGGAAGATGGGGTGGGGTGTTGTTTGTTATTCCAAATAAATGGGAACGTGGCATGGGTGTGGAATCGACTCTTGCCTCGGTTCTCACCATTCAACTGCATTAGCGTAGCTCTGGCCCATGGGCAGATTAGGGCTCCATGCAGACTTGAAAACACTCATCAGCTCTCCACTTCGAACTCCCTCCCACAGACGTGTGCACGGATAAGAATCTAAGTGCTTTTGTTTGAAGTCCCTTGTGTATGTTCAGTAGTGGGTCAAACCAAACTCCATTTAGATTTAGGTTCTCCATCACTCAGCTATTGTTCAATGCTCTGTTGTTGCTCCTCCATTGTTTTCCTAAAGTGTAATTGTTGAATTTGATTTGAGGGGTATAGCTTGTGTATGTTGTTTTTTGTCCCGTGTCTTTGTTTCATGTCAGTTTTATTTTATTATTTTACTGAGAATTGAGAAGTGGCTTGTATTGGTCTATGATTGAGAGGTTCTCTGCCCTGTGCGTACTCATCCATAATAAGAGGAATAAGAATCGTTTCATAACATTTCACCAATTTCTTCCTGGCTGACTCTTCACATCTACGATTTAATCCAAAGAGAAGTTGTGTTTTAATAACCATAAACATACAAAGGCTACTCAGACTGTGTCCTTTATAAAGTTCTGTTAATGTTTGCAAAGCTCTCCCCAGACTTTCCAGTTAAATACAGGAGAGCCTTGGTCTCTCTTCTCCATTGGCTAGCGGAACTAGGCAAGGACTAGTGATAAATTACACCTGCCACCAGCCTTATGCGGTTACCACCCCCACCCTCCCCCAGCACTGTTAAAACAGGCTAGAGCCAGTGTTACAGTAATTCTCCATGTCTGAAATTATACTGAAAATACCCCCCCTCATGTTGGGTTATTTTCCTCCCAGGCCTTAAGTTACCCTCCCCATCACTGCCATTGTCACGACTGAGCTACAGTGACCATGTCCATACAGTAGAAAAAGCTAACAAAAAGGGCTCTTGTCATTAGGCCCACATGTAGCGTTATTTACTTTAATGAATCGAAGTGATTGGAGGTGAGAACAAGCCAGAGCAGATGATGCTGTGAAGAAACGCCACTGTGGTGTTTTTTTTTCCATTGGCACTTTTGGCTGTGCCAACTCAAACCATTCCATGTTGATTTGCAATTTAAACGTGCTGAGTCACGCCTGAAATGGACCATCTCTGGAGTTGGGCCAAAGTGTGCGAAACGTGCCTCCAACCAGTTTGCGGTGACATTAGATAGGCTTTACCTCTTTTAGATCCATCTCATCATCCTGTCTCCATTTTTTAAGCAACGAGTTATGAGTCCCAAGCAAAATCCCAACAACAACCTGAAAATCCATGATGATAAGAGGGTGCCTTTCAACAACCACTATACAGTGCAACAGTAAATGGCACTAAAGAGGTTGCTGCTTTTAAACGTCATCCGCTCATGAGATAAAGCACACCATCAAAGGCCCACCTTCAAGCGGGTAGTCCTGTTTTGATTGAAATGCAAATTCCAGAGTATAACTGAATCAAGCCAAGCTAGCACATGTGTATGGAAAAGTGGGTTGAGAGATTTGAGGTTCTTTTTGATGCAAGAGCCCATTCAGCGTGTTTCTTTGTCTGGGCCGTTGACCAGCTGGTCACACATCCTGCCCCAGCCCCCAATGGTTTTGGGGAGGGTTTAAGGGAGTGGTGGTGGGGTATGTGGGGGTTTTTATTCCGGAGATGGATTAATGGGAGATGGGAGGAGCATGCCCCCCCTGACAACCCCCCCACACACACTAGAGGAAGTGATCTCTTTGGGCAGAAAGGGAGGAGCACTTCAGCACTGCTGATCCCCTGTCATCTGGGACACACGGGACCATCCATCCATCCATGCACACAGCCTGGGCTGTGGGCTGATACATGGTCAGGTTTAAACAAAACGGTACTAAAAACAGGCACAGATCTAAAACCCCGGGGCAGGGCCTGTACAGAATGGCATTGTAGAGTTTTGCCTTCCTTCTATTATCCTACCCAAGTATTTCTCTTTTTAACATATCGTGGACAGCATAGTTCTGGAGGTAGGGTGGCCATCTAATAATCGCAAGATTGGTGGTATGATCCTGGCCCCTGCAGAAAATGTGTCTGTGTCCTTGAGCAAGACACTGAACTCCCAACAGCTCAACCGCTGAGATGGAATGGCGTTTCCCCACCTTTCACCCAGTGAGTGCTGGGACAGGCTTCACCATGACTCTTTGACCCAACTTCAGATAAATGGTTGATGGATGGATGGACTTGTGTCTGTTCATCTGTATGTCTAGATATCTTTCTATGCCATTCTTTCTTTGATTTCCATCTATTCATCTCTCTGACAGTATCTGTTTATGTCTTTCCATCTGTGTCTTTCTATAATTCTGCCTGTCTGTGTCAATTAATCCATTTCATCTATCTAACTAATCTCCACCATTGTGCCCTGTTACAAGATCATGGCCCGCTATGGAAAATAAATAATTGTTTATGACGAAGTCACAATTTGAAGAAATTTGAAAAATTTGAGTTGTGGAGTATTTGTAACATTTGAAACGTGACTGATGTCATTTTCTTTACTGAGTTTTCTGAAGTGGGAAGACAAGCTAGCCTCTGCTCATAGTCACTTTAATACTGCCTTGCTCTAAGTGCTTGGTAGGTTAGTCAAAGTCCCGGAGAAAGCCAGGCTCACAACTAGGTTGTGGTTCCTTGTCTCAGACCCCAACAGTTTGGAAATATAGAGGGAAAACACTGGCATACGCATCAGAAGATAGGTATGTATACATGCTGTCCTCCATCCCCCCTGAAACTTTAAGTCATGTACCGTCTGGGAACAGGTATGTGCTCCTTAGGACAATGTTAACCCCTTAGACCAGCTTGTATGCTCATGCTGCTTTGTCTAACCATTCTCCTATGCACCCTGCCCTTACTTTCCAGACTGAAAGGTAAACAAGGAAGCTAGGTTCCGGTGAATAATTGATGGCTACATTGGTTGCTGCTGTTAGCAATGGCAAAGAGTCTGCGGCCCCAGCGTGTGCTGCTGTGATATAAAGAAAGTCACCTAGACTCTTGAGAATTAAGTGCATATAGATAATTAGATATGCAATATGATCACTTTTGCTCTACCCCCTTGTCTATCTGTCTCTCATTCATTCTTGTTCTCTTGGCAGAATTCAGAGCCTTACAGGCCACCCCAAAACATGGGGACAAATCTCGACACAAAAGGAACTGCCCTGCCTCTATCAAGTGGCTGGGAGTGGCACTCTTGTATGCCATCCCAAAATACCTTGCAATAGAATATTTCCATATGTAGAAATCTCTCTTGTCTGCTCGTACAGTAACTGGTGGAACTGAAAGCCTACTTGTTGCTTTCACCATTAAAGCACAGAAGAACCCCCGAACTCTTGTTAAACTCTCTAATGTAGGTGGTAGAAGACAAGTTTTCGCCTATTAGCCACATTTGTGATGCAATTTCTGACGAGAAATTACGATATTGCTTACATGGCAGCGTGAGCTCATCACTCAACTGTCATTTCATCCTGTGCAAGGAAAACCATCTTTGACATATGTACAGATGTTTACAGGTTCTGCATAATCCACAGTATCAAATGAAGAGCTGCTGCCAATGGACCGATAAGATTGAAAATGGTCGAACGTGGAGATGGCATTTCTTTGAATTTGGATGGTGGTTATGGCCTCTTGATCTTAGAAGAGCTCTAGAACTGCATTCCTGGTCACATGAGTGGTCCTCTGAAGCCTCTCTGTCATAGCCCTGACATCCCTGTGGGGGAATAAGTTGACCAGGATGGTATTAAATCTGACCACACTCAAATGATACTCTTTATCTACACCCCACCCACAGTCAATGGCTGATATTTGTCTTTCTCTGAAACCTGACATCTGTCTGATCTCACATCTGCAGGAGTTCTCTGCTGCACCAGTGATGCTCTAGTATGCCCACATCAGTCTCTATGCTTCCTCTTAATAATTGCCTACCTTTGATTCAGGAAGTAGGATACTATACTGAGTTTTTAAAAAACAACTAGCAGACTTCACTTTAACTTCCTGTTGGAGTACACTGGGCAGCAGTGGTGGAATGTCTCAGGCTACTTCATAACCAGTTCATCAGAACAAAAGCTACCAGAACAGAGCAGCTTTGGTTTTGTATAGAGGCGCGTTCAGAGGGACAAGTGTAGAATGACTTCTTTCTGTCCGGGGCCAGACCCGGTGGCAGAGCTGGAAGAATGATACACAAAGCACTGGTTTGTTTTCCTGAGGGGCAGCTCAGCCAGCCAGCCTGTGTCTAGGTTTGGGTTGGGCTGATTTGTAAATGTCCGTGTTTTTCTTGTTGATTTCTTTCTCTCATTTCTTTTTTGTTGGGAGTGCCTCTGTTAGCAGGAAGCAAGAATAATCAAGTGAGCTGTGGAATGTGCCTTTTTTTTAAAAGTCATGTCCCACAAAGTGCTGTTGATGGTCTTTCTCTCTCTCTCTCATGGATCATGATCTCCATGTGCTCATTATTGTGTCGCTGTACTTCAGTGACCATTTACTTCAGCGCTCATCCTTTTAGCAAATATTGCTGATTTGGTTTCATGTCCACACCTTCTCATCTTCTCCCTCCTACACCAACTCGTACAATGTCTGATAATGGATAACTGGCAAGACTGCACCGTTCTTTGGTAATCCGTACAAGCAGCGACACCCACTTGCGAAGGGACACTGTGTCTTGAGTCAAGTTGGGGCAGCATAGCTCAGTGGGTAGAGTGGTAGTTGGGCAATGGGAAGGTTGCAGGTTTGATTCCCGGTCCTGCAGAAAGCATGTCGAAGTGTACTTTAGCAAGAAACCAAATCCTTACTGTTTCCCAAGCCATGGGATGGCAGCTCACTGCTCCTATACAATAGGATGTGTTAAAATGCAGAGAATTGCAAATTTCCCCTTGCAGGACTGATAGGGAACCTAAAATAAAATTAGTCAGTCGGTATGATAATTCCATTTACCAGTTTTACTATCTCTCTTGGGTAAATGCTCTTAACGTAACCCACTATCTTACTGCCAGTAGTTGAAAAGCATGCTCTGAACCCTTGTTTAATGGAATGATTGACTAGTCAGATGGGAGCTTCCTCTGGAATTTGACATGTTGCACTGGTCTTGGTTGGTTGGCTGATTGGTTAACGAGCAAACACAAAAGAGGGCATGTTGAATGAATCAGCGGTAGTGCTACATGACTCAGTTTTTGGCCTTCTAATAGAAGCACTAATGAATGAACACTAAAGGAGTGGATGGAGAAAGACTAGCAAAGAGCAAAACGGGTCATTGTGTACAGCAAGAGTATTCAGTGCAGATACACGCATGTCTGTGTCATGCATATATCACCAATGGAGGGGACTAACGAAGCAATGAAGCCCGGTATGCTCGTCATGCAGGGGAATGCACTCATGGATGTCTGATATGGGACCGTTTTTCTATGGATGCATACGTCAGCAAGCTTAACAGAAAACCCCCTCAAGCACGTCTTTTTTTGTCCCTAGTGCAGCAAGAGTTCAGTAATTGTGTGGTTACTATTTTCTTTGTGGAGGGGGGGCATCAGTCTTTCTACTGGTGACAGCATTCCACCTTTTGCTGTGCTGTATCCTCTATCGATGTCGTTGTTTATACAAAAGCTAAACTTTGTCAGAGAAATGCTGCCATATTCTTCTGACTGATACTGCAAGTGTTGATATCCAGGGCATTGTTTTAAAGGTCAGTTATTTTAGCACTAGCAATTGCTCCTATTTAAAGTATGAAGTTGTATTTTTTTTGTCAGCTCTTTCCTCTCTCATCAGTCAACTTTCTAATTATGTTTCCTCCAACTCTCCTGCCTGAGATCCCGAGATCAAATTTCCATAAACACAGAGTTTAAGCTACCAGAGCTTTGTAAGAGGCTATGTCTTGTGAGCTTATGATTGCTCTCTGCTTTGCCCCCTTGAATAGAGAGGTCCATTTTTACATGTCACGATTAGCAATACCATGATAATAGTGTGCATATTAAGTATTCTTGTTATGTTACAGAACACACTGATGTGCAATGTAGAGGCCACAATGTCTTAGAATAAAGTGCATATTAAGTATTATTATAAATAAGAATCAATAACTGAACTATTCAATATGCTGTAAATAAACTAAGCATCTACATACTGTTATCAAACTCAAGTTATTTGCAAGTGCCCACTGTTCTTTTAAAATAGCTCTTAAAGTGTTTCATTTAAATTAGTAAGTGGTACGATTTTTTTATTTTCGTTGTGTCTTAAGTTAAATCAAAAGTTGTGTTTCCTGAATATTTTATCATAGCTTGCTAACAGTGTTAGTCATTACTCCCCATTTTGTCTTTAAAGTCAAAGTGCATCCACATGTTGGCTTTGGGAAACAAAGGCACTGCTCTAATATTTTCTGTCATGCTTGCTTCTGAAATAGTGCTGAAAGTCCTCAGAGGGAACTAGCCTACTGTTAACCCACATTGACATCTACAGGAGCAGAGATCAAGTACATTTTATTTGTATAAGCCCAATATCATGAATTACAAATTTGCTTCAGTGGACTTTACAACAATGAAGTCAAATGCTATTTATTTAGAGGGATTAGATGTATCTTAAATCAAATTAGAAATTGGTGTGAAACATTAATATTTTGAATGTATCAATATAAGGGGCTAGAAAAACTAAATGATTGTGGAAAAATATTCAATACTGAGATATATTGATTTGTTTATTAATTTTTGTGCAGCCCGATTGGAAACAGCATTTCAAGATGACTTGACTAAACTTTTCTGCCAGATTGTTTTAGCTAGAAACTAAACATCTTGTGGAGGGAAATTGACAGAGCTGGTATGTTCTGTATAATTAACTCAGCAGAGTTTTGTTCATACTCAACACGTGACATCTGAGGAAATGCAGGCATGCCTGGAATCTCCAAGAGTCAGGAGTCACATTCTTTTAGTGAAGCCCACACACGTACTCTATACTTGCACAAACAGGGGAGCATGCGTTATACACATGTTCACACATTGTTTCTCCCCGATACACACATGCATTGACACACATATTTCTTCAACATGGATGTCTTGCTCATCAGACTTGACTTCAGCCACCCTCAATCAAAAGGAACCTTGTTTAACTCGAGCCAGGCTGTATTGCAAGGGGTTACCTGAACACAAATACGAGTACTAGTAAGGAGTTAAGCCTTTAAAATGTAGTAAACATTTAAGCAGCTCTGCTCAAAGAGCACCATGGCTAAGAGGGCTTGTTAGATAATGGGCTTCTCCTTTTTTTTCATTAGTCAAGGCTGGGAGATATTCATACATTAATTTATTCCTTTATTTACACTCAGAAATATATTGAGGTAAGAGACCTCATTTACAATTTAGCTTAGCAGAAAACCCCAAATAACCTTCTCGACACCAGGAAACAGACAAGATACTTGGAAGAAAAGAGTCAAAAAAAAAGTAATAAAAACAAATTGGTGAAATAACATACCAAAATTTTAAATACATAAAGAACTTAAAATTTGCAACAAACGAATCTGCTTAAAAAACAAGCTGTTGGAAATGAAATAAGATTCAATAAAAAGTTCAAATCGCTCCGAATGATGTAACTTTTAGAATGTTCTGCATATTCCAGATTGCCGATGCATAGTGCGAAAAACTAGATTTCCCATATTTGAATAAAAACTGCTGGCATTTGCAGTATAATCCCCAAAATTTGGAGTGCTTCGACTGGTCGCCAGACTAGGAAAGTGCTATGTAAAAATAAGTCCATTTACCTTTTAAACAGTGTCAAGGGCATCAGAGTGACAGTTGAAACATGCATGTATAGAATGCCACCATAATTCAATGCTGATGGAAAAGTTGCCTGAACGAATGTCCTTTTACCCTGGAGAGGAAAACACTTTTTTATTTCTGTCTTGATGCATGCTCAATAATCCAGGTAGGGAGATCACAAAAGAGGTGAATTTGTTCAGCTGGATCAGAGGTTCATTACAGAAACGTTTCGTCCAAAGCCAAAATAATGTAATTTAAAACAAGAGTGGTGGCAGTAACAGTGCTGTGCTTTTATCTATAACCCAATTGGTGTATACTTGGACTAGAATGTACTGAGAGAAATTATTTAAAGATGATAATTAACTACTGACAACCCAGAGTCTGCTGGTTCAAACCCACTGCAGGGTGTCAGAAAGGGCATCTGACCTCAATTCCCAAAGCTCCATCTAAGTCTGTGTCCGCGTGTCAACACGGGGACTAATCTTGACGTGTAAAACAGACCTCTCATTTACTAGGGATCCTAGTATTTTTGCTAAGCAAGATAGTTTAGATTTAAGCCTATAATTAAGGTCAGTTGTTCCACCAGTTTTATTTAAAGGAATTGTATGAACAGCCTCTCAGACCTTAGAAACTTTACAAATTAAAAATATTTTATGTAGCTGACTGCAGCTAGTGGGCAAACCAGTGACAATATGATTGTTTCAGATGTACAAAAGGCCATTTTGCCCCTTTTACCTTGAATGAAAACAACAAAGCAATATGTTGAATGAGCATGCATGGTTTGATGGTATTCCCTTTTCCGCTTGATGATCAGCAAAGATCATTTCATTTTGTAGCTACTAAAATGAAAGGAAGTGCAAATGTTTGGAGCATCTTTTCATAGCTTTTTCTGTTTTGAAAAGATGTTCCTTATAGGTACACTCATCCTTTTCTTACCCTTATAGCTCAATATCTGGCTTCTTTGGAGTTAGAGGACCTTTGGATTCAATTGTGATGACATCTTGGAGATGTGAAGCCGAGATGTGTCTGTAAATTCTCTCACATGTCGGTCACACTGATTTCTTGCCTTACCTGGGCACTTCGCATTACCCCCATTAGGCTGCTGTGATACTTGGATGCACTTGGGAGCACAGGTGTTCTTACCATCTATCACCATAAACACATCAGATCTGCAGTGTTTGCTTGTTTTGCCGTTTTTAATATTTACAACTGGCCAAGTCCCCCTTATCAGCTAGGATCCTATTATAATGAGCCATCTATTCATAATAATTTAATTTGTAGTTCAGCAGATATCGGGTTCAAGCTGCAGCAGCTTTGCAGTGGTGGGATGCAGCGGGTATTGAGCTCCAGCTGATCCTTAGTCAGAGAGATGTAACCAGGGAGGATTGACAGTGAGGAGGATGGTCCATATTTGTGTGACACTCTTAGCATCTTACCAATAATGTAATCTTAACTGACTGAGAAACAAGCTGTCATAGGTCAAGGACAAAAGCAGCAAGTGGCTATTCTACGAATGACTCAACTTATCACCTCAAGCTCTGGCAAAGTCAACATATGCAAGATGTCCTCTTAGTGCAATAGTATGGATAATTTGCATATTTATTTCTACGGTCACAGACCACCAAGCCTGAATTTGAACTTGTAAAAGTTAACAAAAACATGTTTAAGACCATTTTAAAGGGCTAGTGGGGCTCAGTGTGTGCTTGTCTGTCTCTGCCTGGAGGCTTTAGTGTTTTGGCTGTCCCTGGTGGTGTTCATCTGTGGGAGGGGTGTGGAGACAACTCTGTAATTATCATGTCTCCATGACATTAATGGACTTTGGCTCGTAATCCTGAGTAACGGCATCCCTGTCCTCTGTGTTGTATTAAAGTTGTCGTATATCTTTTTGAGTGTTGACTGGACCTACCTGTAATAAAAAAGATAAAATAGAATAATAGAAAAATAAAATGAATTCACAACACTATAGTCATTCCCATATGCCTTGCCGGATTATTGCCTTAGTAATATCTCTGCCTTTTTGTGATAGTGATGCAATGCATTGTTCACATTGCTGGCTTTTATCTACCCTTGCACAAGCAATTCTTTAAAGTAGAATGAGGCTTAGTTTGAGTTTACACTGTCCTCGTCGGTTTGTTAAGCATCACTATGGAGGATCCTGCACCCTTGTTTCTTTGTTGAACGAAGCTGGTCTCTAGGGTAATACTTCTCTTGGAGACATAGGTTTGCCTGATGTGGGGGACGTGTTTACCTTCGGTTGTCAGGGAGTGACAGTAAATGGGCTGACGATTTTCCTATCAAGGCAGACCATCCTGCTTGTATGCACCAGGCCCTAGCCCATCTTGCACTACCTTTCCCTATTGGCTCTCTACACATCATTCACCTACAGAAAGGCTCAGGCACACCACC
>OMLC01017882.1:3156-24578 GCA_900302585.1 Regalecus glesne | reverse complement strand
TGGTCGGGGGGGGGTCAAATAGGAAGTGGAGAGAGGGAAATACAAAAAACAAACTCATGGCAAAGGATAACCAACACAATAGCTTTACTCATGCAGAACCTTCAGAGGTGAAAGATGTAGCCCACCATACATCTATTTGACATGGTAATGAGGATGTGTTTGTGGTTAAACCTGCAATTTTCCAACAGCCTTGTCAGTTGCCTTTCATCAGAAGCGTGATAATTATCGGGCATTCTTTTCAAGGGAAGCATCTGTACCTTTAGGAAAACCCCCAAAAGACTTCCACGGACCAATTTGAGGAATGAGAAGATGAAGAAGACACTTTATTTGTTATTTTAGAGATACATATATATACAACAAAATGTGTTCTCTGTATTTAACCCATTCTATTGTGCAGGAGCAGTGAGCGGCCGTAGTACCCAGGGAGCAGTTAGGGGTTCAGTGTTTTGCTCAAGGACACCTCGACATACTTTCTGCAGGGGCTGGGGATCAAACCAACAAGCCTCTGATCACTAGTCGATCACCCTACCTCCGGAGCTATCCTGCCCCATAATTATATTTATTTTTTTAGAGAAGAAGCTTTATTTGTCATTTCACACTCATACAGCGTCAATACATCTTATTGTACATGGGCAGTGAATTTATTTTTGGTCATGCTTGTCTGAGTTAGGGGATGCATCATTTTTAGGACACGTCTCCCAGCTAGAAATACAACCCTACATGTCCCTCCCATCGCAAAACAACAGTTGTCGGGAGTCCTCGCCGCTTTTCTCCACACCCTTCTCTCTTAACAAAGTCGCATGGCTCCTGCATGCCTCCAATTAAGAGACGTTTAGAGACTTCAAAGGCTAACTTAAGAGCCGTGAGCAGGATGTGCTCTTGATGTCCAGGCTGGTGACCTGGGCTGGCAAATTGCAGACATTAGAATCAAAGATGACGGCGCTCCTTGCAGTTTTGCAACAAGGGTATGATCTGAACGCTTAGGCAGTTTCTCCTTTTCTTAATTAGTCTCTGTGCCAGATCTCACCTCTGTTGGGGCAGAACAGGTTGTCAAGTCGTCATGGTGTCTCTGATTTGATCCCTGGCTCCTTGGGAAATCATGTTGAAGTGTCCTTGAGCAAGACACTGAACCCCTAACTGCTAGTAGGGTACTGCAGCTGCCCACTTAAATGCAGAGGCTAAATTTCACCGTAAGAATGTTGTGACCAGATAAAGTGGCTGTCTTTCCCTTCTGGTATCAGTGCATTTTTGAGTTATTCAAAGAACTTATTCAAAGTAAAACAGTTGAAAATAAGATTTTAGTTAGAAATGTGTGTGAGGATTATTCTTCCACATTTGATATCTTAGAGGTTCATGAAAGCTTCTTGGGATGGAGTTGTTAAAACTCCAATGTTGGCCCACTGAACATGGCATGATGAACACGGCTCACGCAGAGGTAGAAAAGGCAAAATATTCCAAAAAGTTAGAGTGCAAAACATTCACTACCACCAAAAGTATCTTCATGAGCTAATTTCTAAGTTCATCACCCATCCATCCATCCATCATGCCCATTTGTTTGGGGTTGGGTCACGGGGTCATGTTGAAGCCTATCCCAGCGCTTGGTGGGCGGGGGGCGGGGAGGCACCCTGGACAGGTCTCTGTACCCTGTCAGGGCTTGAGCAGTTGGGGGTTTGGTTTCACTTCGACATATTCGTCATATATCTTGTAATAGGGGTTAGTGTGTCCGTCTTGGTAGAGAGATCCTTTCTCTGTCACCCTCCACTTCTCCCTGTTAAAGTTTTTTTGTTTTTTTTAAGGTAGTTGTTCCTTATCCAACGTGAGGGTCTAAAGACAAAAAGTTGTCTTATTGTAAAGCCTACTGAGGCAAATTTGTAACTTTTTGACAATGGGCAACACAGATAAAAGTGACTTGACTTAGTTTAACAGCTAAATCACCCCAATAGCACATTGGTTATTTTGTTGCTCGAGTCAGACTGATGGATACGTTATGGTCTGTAGTCAGACAGAAGGATCACCAAACATGGGCTTCTATTCACTCAATATGAATGTTGGCACCAAATGTAAAAGTTCCCCCGCACACCCAACCTACTCACTTTTTATATAAGTGTCTTTGTCAGAGATGAGATAAAATACATGTGACTTGATCGGACCAACATGGCTTGTCCTATTAAGAATTGTACTGTAGTTTCCATTGAGAAGGAGAAGCTTCTGATAAAGGCAAATAGGGAAACATGTCATTCTAATCCCCCCCTGTTGTAGTCACCAAGTGATACCACTTCCGATAATAGTGAGCCTGGCAACAACCGAGTCAGAAGTCAACATCTTTAACCCTAAACCATCCCAGAACCACCCAGAACTATCCACCACTCGTCGGTGCCGTCAATGCAAGATCTCACACCGACTGTAATGTCAGACCCTACATTGCTGATACTATGGGCTGGTATTGCTCTCAGGGTGGTCCCCTACATCAACTGCGCTGTATAGCACACTGCCACCTGAGGCTTTCACGATGGGGGTCACGTAGGTCACAACATTAGCCTTTACAGCCATCTTCTGTAATGTGAGATCTGTTCTGCAAGGGATGGAAATGGCTGAATGTAAACACCCACTGTCAGATGGCTGAATATAAACACTAAATGGCACATTGTGTGTGCAAGATTTGTGTTGGCTGATGAATTTTCAGGGCTACATCAATGACACTATTCAGGAGAGTGCATGGCATTTCTCCACTGGTCTCAGTGGCCCTTTAAGAAGTATTAAACTATGCTGAATGAATCAAAGCCATATTAACCAAAGCCCCCATTGGCTACAGAATATATAACCAGCCAATATCTTTATTTTGTGTGGTTTTGAACTATTTCAGACAACTCTACATTCCCTTTCAACTGTTTCATTACACATTTTCAGGGATTCAGATCAAAACGAGGGGGGAAAAAGCTGAAACACGTGCTAAATAGATGCCAGTCCGGACAAATACATGTCCACCAGCACTTTGTATAGAAAGGGAATGCAACACAGGCCATACTGCTCTCAAATTGCCTCCTTGCACAACAGATTCACTCGTTTTTAAATAATAGGAAATAAGCCACGAGAGCTTTGGGATGGGATGTTTTAGTTTTCCGCTCAAAGAAAAAAGGGGTTTGATGTTAGTGGGGGAATGAATGTTGTATACATGTACTCTTGCAAGGGTAACCCAACTCCTCACCCCCACCCCAAAACCCCACATAGCTATCCTATGTTATTAACTTCTGAGTCTGGAGTGTTCAGATTACAGGGCTCTGTGCTGGAGCTTGTAACTAGCAGGTCCAATGCATTCTTGCCCTTCACCTGTGTAGTTGGGTTGAGTGACAGAAATGTGTTTGCAAGTTCCTTTGCAATACTATAAACAGTAAACGTCATGCCTGTTTTCTTTTTTCATCTTCTCCTGGAATCTCATGCCATTGGTTTTTGCAGATTTGAACCAGCTAGTTTGTTTCTAAGATTTATGGATATGGTAAGAGTTTTTCAGAGGAGTCCCTTTCAGTCAATGAGCACATGGCCACCCCCCAGAGTTTTGAGCCTATAGATGAGTTGAGAGAATATGGCCTTTGAGTTGATGTTCATGAGTCCTGGAATGTATGGCCAGGTGTTTCAATCTCTCAGTGAGACCCCACCCTAACACTAAACTCCACAAGACAGATTTTGGCTGTAGGGCAAGAATCCCATCATTTCCTGAAATCCTACGTGTGCTTTGCAGTTTTAAACTTTTTTTTTAAAGCCAAAGGGAGGAAGATGGGTTGGGGGAGTTGAGAGATATTTGCCCTTTTGTTCCAACAGGCCCAAGTATTTGTCAAATACACGCTGGGGTTTTAAGTGGTCTTTAATAACAAAAGGCATTTAATTAACCTGTCACATAGTTGAGGGATGACCAAAATTGAGCAGAAACCTAAGGAGATGATATTACTTTGCTTCAAAACGCTGCAGATGCCAGAGATGTTTTTTCTAGTATATAAGAATTCACAGCCTTTTTTGTGCCCCATCTAATGTTGGGTTATTGGTAATGTGTCTGATACTAAATCCTGTTATTTCTTCTATAATTACTATGTAGACCGTTTCATGAAGGGGCTAAAGTGAATGACTTGGTAGGAGCAGCATAGCTCATTGGGTAGAGCGCTCATCTGACAATTGAAAGGTTACAGGTTCGATCCCCGGTCCTGCATATAGCATGTCGAGGTGTCCTTGAGCAAGACACTGAAGTCCTAACTGCTCCCCGAGCATCATATGTTGGCAGCTCACTGCTCCTATACAATAGGATGGGTTAAAATGCAGAGAAATCCTAATTTCCCCTTGTGGGACTGATAAGGGAATCTTTTTTTCTCCTGTCTCCTCTCTCTCTCTCTCTCTCTCTGTCTCTCTGTCTCTGTCTCTCTGTCTCTCTCTCTCTGTGTCTCTCTCTCTGTCTCTCTCTCTGTCTCTCTGTCTCTCTGTCTCTCTCTCTCTGTGTCTCTCTCTCTGTCTCTCTGTCTCTCTCTCTCTCTCTCTCTCATATTCTCCCTACACGTTTTCATCTCAAGCATATCCTCTTCATGTTTTAATAGACTTGAAGAGGGAGCCTGTGCACCCATAACATTGAAACTTAAGAAACTGTTTGTGAGCATCATTAGTTCATTATTTCCAGCAGTCAGATATCTTGATACCTGAAGTAGGTTGGAAATATGTTGCGTTAATTTCAACATTTTATAAGTTGCCTTTTTAAATGCTGCACACTGATATTAAACTCCAACCATCCCACTATTAATAAGACTGAATTTAAAGCTATCACATTCATGATGGACAGTATAGGATAAATATAATCCTATACTGCTCTAATCCGCACATAGATAACACACGCAAGATAGCCACGTAGCAAACAACCTATAGTGAGTTTCTTTTAGATATTTTTGAACTCATTGAAATTGTCAGAAGTCATGTAGAGCTTGAGGAAACCAGAACAACAATCAGGACAAACAGATATCACATGGGGGTTTTTCCCATGGATGACATATACAGCAGTGAGATCCCCCCCTCCCATATATAAGTCTGCAGAAAATAAAGGTTATTGTGAAGGTTGCAGGCCTGGAAGAAGCCTTAGGTGTATTGCCTCTGCTAACATTTCCAATCCTGTTGTTGTCCCTCAACATATCCATATAGCCTGTCATAATGAGCGCATTGGCATTTGTATTGTCCCTCCTCTCACCTTTGTACTATCGTTTTCCTTTTCCCATCTCTGCCCTTGCTCAGATGGAACTGCAGATGAAACGATACCACTGCGGTTGTCGCTAGACTGAATTAGCAATGCTTTGAGGATGGAATAGACCTTGATTCAACATGCAGTGCGGTACCTGTGAGGGATGATGAGTGAGCAGGATGAAGAAGCAAAGGAGAGCCACATAAGGCAGGGAGAAAAGGGGGTCAGCTCCAGTTTATGTAACGCCCCTCTTCATAGTAAGCTTGAGTGCATGTAGCAGCAGAGGGTTGGGCTCCCACTCACTCATCTGCAGTGGCCACTCACAAGGACAGTGTCCCCCTACCTCCCCCAAAGGGTCTTTCCTATGAGGAGGGAAGAGCACACTAGCAGCAACAACAGCACTGTTGTTTAATCTTCCGTCCCATCTGTTGGTGGTCCCAGGCATGGAACAGGACCTTTTTCAGGGGGAAGCAAGCTGTCCAGCCCGAAGGCTGGTAGAACTAGTTCAAATGCGCAATATGGCAAAAAAAAAAACAAAAGCAACTATGAGCCCAACATGCGCAAACCCCCCCCCCATTTCCTGGTTTTCTATAATGCATAGGGACATGCCTGAGAACATATCATATTGTGGGGTAGGGGCTTTAGTGCTGTTCACATCAGCCCTGAATAACTCGAGCCCCCTCGGGCTTTGTGTTCCCTGTCACGGTGCTCATTGTCATTACCTCCCCTCCACTTCACACACAAACCCCCTCCTCATGTTAAAAGGGACTGAGAGGATTATTTTCTTGTAATAATGTGTAAATAATGTGTAAATGACCCCAAAAAGACCACTTGGTGGACCACTTGTCGAAAACAACCGTATTTAGTGACTTGATGATTTTGTTCCTCACCTCTTTTATTGTATATCAGACACTTTCCCCAACCTGTTTTATAGATTCTGCAGCACAGGAGCCAATGTGAACACGATGAAAATAATCAAAATGTCTGTTGCACTTTTAGAGCATTCTGTATCACACCGCTTGGCCCAGGACCATACCGTCTGAGGATCCAGTGATGTTCAAAATGACAGAAAATTATCTGCCCTTCTGCCGGTGAGTAAATCTTAATCACAGTCCTCTCTAGTTAGCTCTTCTGATTTTTCATTATATTTTCCTAACTGGCTCTATGTTGGGATTGTTTTTTCTATTCATGTCACATGTTTGATAGGGTTATTTAAAGTTTATCTCTACTCTCCTTTTCAGCGTCTGAATCATGGGAAATGTCGAGAGCCAGAATGGGGACCATACCCTCTATGGTAATGAACGTGGCCATTTGTCACGCAAGCACATGTCTCGTTCCCTTCGCATCTCCAACAAACAGTCCAGACGCTCTCGGCATGCCTCATCAGGGAAAATAGAGCACAGGAATTCTGAAACCAGTACGCGTTCTAGTAGCACCCCCAGCATCCCACAGTCGCTGGCTGACAACGGCCTGGAGCCCTTCAATGAAACTAATGTCCTCTCTGACTTTGGTAGTCCCATATGGGTGGACCGTATGGCCATGAACCTGCGGCCCGTATCTTTCCACAATGACCTGGCCAACCCCTCAGTACACATAGACACCATGCATTTGCCTTTGCTCAGCCCAACCTCCCGGGAAGCACAGGATGGAGGAGCGTACACAGGTGAGGTGACCTACCTCCAGAAAACCAGGGACAGTCCCAGGGAGGTCGTCAACTTTAAGAAGAAGAGATCCAAGTCTGCTGACATGTGGCGAGAAGACAGTCTGGAATTCTCCCTGTCTGACCTCAGCCAAGAGCACCTGACCAGCACCGAGGAGATCATAGACACATCCAAAGAGAGACACTTTACCGACTGTGATGGCCACTTTCAGTCCCACCCCCAGGGGCTTGTAGTACTGGACTCAGCTGACCGTGCTAATTCCCTGGATGAACTTTACAGCCAGAAGAGCCCCTCTCATAGGCAAACCCACGGCCGCTATGCCAAGTGGCATGATGCCAACAGGGCTATCCGGGAAGGCATGGATGATAAGATGCTGTCCCCTTCAGAGGAGGATGGGAACACCTACGGAGCGTACACCCTCCCCTGCCGGCGTTCCCATTGCCTGTCTGAAGGGCTGAGAAATCACCAAGCCTCTGTGTGTTCCAGTATGCAAGGCAGGAGGGCACAGACTATCCAGGTAGGATGACCACTGGTTTCCACTCTCCTCTATGTTGCTAACATGAATGTGATCTCATGGTATACTTCACAGACAACAGGACAAACTAGAATACTGTGAATGTTCAGTCCAGATCCTCCCATATGTTTGGGCCATGAATATGTACCCGGTGTGCTCACTGCTGTTTGATGCTCTGCAGGTTAGCAGTATGTCAGGGACCAGAAATGCTCCAGCCTGCATCACGGTGCTGTCATGGGGCATGCAGCCATGTCTGGATTTGATTGGACAGAGTATGAAAAAGCTGCCCAGAATCCTAATGTACTCTAGTTTCTCTCCCTGTAATAAGACCATTTCCAAAAACGGTCCTCCTCAATCATTTCCCCTCTTGTGTCTGAAATGTTCCCCTGCTGCATTCACCAAGGAGATAATGAGCTATGAATAAAAAAAAGCAGATTAAGAATAGGAAAAAAAATCCTGTCTGCTTTTGTCAGGGGAGCAATGTGTTGTTTCCTGATGCCTGATGGATCTGTTGTTTTGCTCTGGAGGAGACTATGCTGATGGGAGACTAGGAGAGGAGCTTAAAGTCACTCCCTGTTTGAAATGCATTGACTTTTTGTCATGATAATGAGGAGAGGCCTGTGGAAGAGTGTAACAGTAAAAAGTGTATGGTGGTCCTGTCACTGTGGGGCACCTTTTGCGCGGGTGAGCGGGCCTCTGGAGCGCATGATTTGATCATGTGACCAGACGCAGATTCTGGGTTCGGTGTAGCCCCCTTTCTTCTCGCATGGTCCTCCAGCCATATTTATAGGAGAGGGTAGTGGCCCAGAGAGGGTAAACTGAATTCGTGAAACAGAAGCAACTCTATTCTCAATAATCAAATTTAAGGCAGAACAGCAGGATAAACCAACCAATGAACACTCTGTGTAGGCCACAGTAGTCTCAGTGTTGCAAACATGTTTGTTTTACGGGCACAGCTCCATTTTGTTGGTTGGACAGAGGAAGCTGTGGCTTTCAGACCATCTCACCTGTCAGACTTTCTTTCGCTGCGATGCAGGATGTCACAACCGGGGAAGGCAGTGAGTATGAGGACAGCGGCATTGATGGGGTGACAGTGGAGGTGGAGCACCAGTCCAGACGCTACAAGACCATGTCAGCCTCCTTCTCCATGTGCTCAGCGGTTAGCAGGAGCATGTTTGCCGGGAGTGACAGTGGCAGCAGCAGTGGAGGCGGTGTCAGCGAGTGTGTGCAGGGAGTGTACGAGAATTTCCGACAAGAACTCGAAATGAGCTCATGCCAGACGGAAAGCTTGGAGGAGGCGGGGTCGGCCCTGAGTGACGAGCAGAGCAGCATGAGCTCGGCCTACCAGTCTGACCCTCTCCTCAGTGTTGCCCAGGGAACTGTCCGCAAGGCTGGCAGGTTGGCTGTCAAGAACTTCCTGGTTTATAAGAAAAACAAGAAAGTAGAGTCGGCAACCAGACGCAAGTGGAAAAGTTATTGGGTCTCACTGAAAGGTTTGTATATCCCCTGGATCTGTCCAAAACCTTTAGATTTCTCCTCATCTTATAGCTGAGCATCATCCATCCATAATATTTGTTGATGGATTTTCAGTGTGTTTTAGGAGTCGTGCAAGATCTATATTTCCTCCATTATGCTCCATGAACCTTTTTTTGACTGGAACCTAAATCAAACCACAGCATTATTTGTGATTTTGCTTCATTGATGGTGAAATCACAACAGTTACACATGATGACAGTTTTCCTGTTGGCATGTACGCTATACTGCACTTCTGGATATTGGCCACTGGAGAGCAGAGTTAAATCATTTGAACAAGCAATGATAATTCTTATCTTTATTTGATAGTTTCCTCCATAAAATGAGACAAGGAGGTTTTAACTCCTATTTGCACGTTAACATTTTGTTAATACATTGTTTTGAATTTCTCAGGTTGTACGCTGTTCTTCTACGAGACGGATGGACGTTCAGGGATCGACCACAACAGTATTCCTAAGCATGCCGTATGGGCAGAGAACAGCATTGTCCAGGCCGTCCCAGAGCATCCCAAAAAGGACTTTGTCTTCTGCCTCAGCAATTCCTTAGGGGATGCTTTTCTGTTCCAGGTAAGATGTCTAGATTTCACTTGTTGGTCTTCAACTTTCATCTCCTCCACAAAGAACAAGCCTACTCATTTCCTTTAACGACTCTATGGAACTAAGTGTTAATTTGTGTATGATCATCTGTGGTAAAGTAACTCAATGAGTGTCTCTGAAACGCCAATGAAAAGCAGCCACTTCTGAAAGCGACTGTGTTTAGCGAGGCAGGCCTCTGACTGATGGTTCCAGACCTTTCCTGTGTTGTCTAATTTAACCTCTCAACATTGCCCTCCCTCCTTGCACAGACTTGTAGCCAGACAGAACTGGAGAACTGGATCACAGCCATCCACTCAGCGTGTGCCACCACCGTCGCCCGCCAGCATCACAGAGAGGATACGGTCCGGCTGCTCCGTGCTGAGATAAAGAAGCTGGAGCAGAAGATTGACATGGATGAAAAGATGAAGAAGATGGGGGACATGCAGCTCTCTGCTGTCACAGACACCAAAAAGAGGAAGACTATTATAGATCAAGTAATATTCTGCTCGTACACTTGATAATTAGATTTTTTTTGTCTTAGTCTTGTCACACATTTGATCCTTCCTTCAATTGGCTCCATTTGAGTAACATAACCACACAAGCTTCAAAAAGACTTATAAGAGGAGTTTTTGTAAACTTGGGTCTTTTTTGTACAGGCCCTGACCTGTTGCACAACCAGTGACAGGCAGGGTGCTTTCCTCTTGAACTTATTAAGGCTATTTATTTTCTATTCATCACAAGAGTTGCCACTACAGCCATTATACCATTTGTGGCAACGCCGAAGTCCAGTCCAGACTTTATTCAGCTGTAAAAGTTGAGATTGGCAGAAGAGAGGAGAGGGATTTTGAGAAACAAAACTTCACCATCCTCGCCAGAGGCATCGCCCACTAGATGTTGCTAATGTTGCTCACCTATTGTTGACAAAATACCTCGCTTTTGACAACCCGCTGAGCAGCTGGCACCAGTCGATGAACCTGACATCCTTTCAAAGCTCATTTTGTCTTAAAAAGGCCTGTTTACAGCAAAGAGAGATCAGATGGCCTTTGTTCTTTCAGCTGGGCAGAGCCCGGTTGGAGCAGCTCATTTGGCACTCTCAGGTTTCCCATTGAGCTTGGCTGAATGGAACTAGACCTACTTAGAGAAATAAAATGCAACCAGCCTCTATCTGCCAGAGGAATGTTCATTATTGTTTCTTTCTCTTCTCTGGGCTGCTTGGCGGTGATAGTGTCCTGTCCTCCACCCTGGTGTTAGCCGCTTCTTCCAAGCACTAGTCAGGACCATGACTGGGAGGTGGAAGGCGCCCCTATGAATAATCACAATGTCTTGCTCTACTACCCCAGTAAACACTAGACCTTCAGGGTTCAGGCTGGCAAGGCTCAAAGCATGCTGGTGAACGTAGCTTGTGGTGGAATAGAGAAGACAACACCCTCCCATAAAAGGCGTTGTTAGCAATGGCTACATTCACCAGTCTTGTGATATAAACTCTAGTAGTCTGGTGCCTCGGCTCAGACAGTTTTTGGATAGTTGGTTAACGGGATAAGTGCTGTGATTCCCTCACTCCATAGATCTTCTTGTGGGAGCAGAACCTGGAGCAGTTTCACATGGATCTATTCCGCTATCGGTGCTACCTGGCCAGCCTACAGGGGGGAGAGCTACCCAACCCCAAGCGCCTCCTGGCGTTTGCCTCCCGCCCCACCAAGTTGGCTATGGGCCGACTAGGTATCTTCTCAGTCTCATCGTTCCACGCTCTGGTAAGTAATGATTGTTTTTTTTCTCCCTTGTTTTTGTTAATTGACCTCTACTATTCTGGTTTAATTATCTTCTTTATCTGATGGAGGTGGGAAATGTATGGTTTTAGGTATTAACAACAGTGAAAACATTTGGCTGTTGTCGTGATGGTATTTGTGACATTTCCATTGAAGCAAACCACCAGGTCATCCTCTTGCGGTGTTATTTATTCCACTTCACTCTTAACTTCAGTATATGAACACATCCCGCTGAGCTCAAAATACACATTTGAACTGGCAGATGCCTCCAGTGTTCCCTAGGCCAGGGCAATTGATTTCATAATGTAAAAGGTACTCTGCCAAAACATGTTCTATTTGATGTGTGGTGTTTTGGAGCCCGGGCCATGTACAGGGCCCCTTCTGCAGCACAGAGGTAATCGATTTATACTGATGAACACTAGAAGCATCGGTAGCTCAAAGCTCAGGATCAAATGTGTGTGGTTTTTAGAATGGGGTTGGCAGATGAGTTTGCTTTGCTTTTCTTAGCACCTCCTCAGTGACGCAGAGCAGGTGGGTGTTTCAGGGCCAAGACAGCAGGCTGGAACACTACAAAAGTTCAGTCTGATTTCTTCCTTCTTACTCTCTTTATCTAACCCCTTTTCACTCTTGCTTTTTTCCTCTGTGGCCTGCTCCTCATCCCTGTCAACACCAGCATCAGCTTGATGTTAAAGAAAGGGCTCAGAAAGGTCAATAGGGGAGCCAGAAAAAGACAGAATGAGAGTATCCTGGTTTAGTGTCAAGAAAACTTTGTGAAGAGATTTGTGTCTTTTTTGCTCTCCCACTAATCTTCCATCCTATAGCATGTTTGTATACTTTTATAAATGTGCATTCTTACTAGCCTAGAAACTAAGTGTGCATTAATGGCATCTGCACATCATTTATGTCTGACACAGACGAATGGATAGAATAATTTACCACACGGACTCCACTGCCTCATTCATTTTATACATTGACAAAAGAAAAGGCCTTGAGGAACTTTTTAACTAGCATGGCCATTGTTTTTCCTCTTTTAACCCTGATATTACATGTTACATCTCTTTGTTATTGGCACATTTTCCCGATGTAGGTGGCAGCTCGCACCGAGTGTGGGGTTAGACGACGCACACAGGCCATGTCGCGCTCTTCCAGCAAACGCAAGAGCAGATTCTCATCCCTCTGGGGACTAGATACTACCTCAAAGAAGAAGACAAAAGCCCATCCCAGTATCAACCAGGTCTGCTTATCTCCTCCATTTGTAACTACAGTGCGCTTGCTGTAAATGCCAGCTGTGATGTAGGTGCTGATGGCCTTTGTATTCTGAAATATTAATAGTAAGCAATGGGAAATCCCTCAACCCCAGAGATGTCTTTTTCCTTTTTAATTTGACTCCATAACTTATCTTGATGCTGTTTCATTGTGAACATCCTAGCTTGTCTATGTCTTGCAGGTCTTTGCTGATGGTGAGGAGCATGTGAAAAAGCCCCTTGGCCTTTATGCAGTTACTGCCAAGGATTCTCTGGTAAGGAGCTTTTATTCATCTTGGTCATTTGGTGACAAGTTGACACTGGAGCATGGGTTGAGACAGAGTTTGAACTTATGAGAAGTTTTGCTATCACCCTGAAGGAAATTTTCCTTTGTGTACACAACAGAGCATATGTTGAGTAATTGTAGCTTTGACTGACATTCTTGCCCTCTGACAGTCTCGGCCAATGCTCTATGATTCTTTTTCATCTAGTTATCAATAGCAGCAGGAAAATGAAGAGCTTTAGCACTATGTGTCACAGGAAGAAAATAAGCCATCATTGAATTAACCTGGAAAGATGAGGGTAGAAATGATGGTAAAGAAGCCCCAAAGAATAATAGCAGGACTTTAACATTAAGATATATCCCAAAAGGACTGAAGATGAAAATGTTTTTAAAAAGCACTTAACAATTATATGTATAATGTGAGGATAATGGGTTTTTGTCTAGAAGTTAAGATAAAAATAACAGTTGCTGAGTGCTGACAGGAAAGAAATAATCCCCCTGCTTCCGCCTTGCTCATTATATGGTAATATACATTTATATGAGTTTCTTCTATTAACATTATTTATTGATGCATTCTCGTTCCTTTTTGATTTCTTCTCTCTAGTTTCACATCTACATCTCACTATTATTCAGTCTGATATTTCCCCACATTCATCCATATCGGTTTGTGAAACCAGAGATGACATTGGCAAACTGTGCACTTTGGCAAAAGTTGGAATTATTCCAGCTTTGGAAAGGGCTGCAGTCCTCCTGACACAACGCTTTTAGGAAGAGGTCATGTCCTTAATTTGGGAGAAGAGCATTCAAAATACAACCTGGCCTCTGGAAGTACATAAAACCTAGATCTACGCATCTTCGACACTGAGGTTCCTTATTTCTCTTAACAGAATAGCGACGAGGGAACTGTGAAAAGTCTTCCAAGGGCCAGCACAGAAAGTGACATCTGGGCTCCTGACCACCTCACTCCTTCCTGGGTCTGTTTGCCAAATGACCAGCCAGTACTAACCATCATCCAGCCAGGGGAGTCTGTTCTCTGTGCTCTGGAAACCATCTGCAAGGTAACAGGGCCCAGCCTCAAAGGATCTGACATGTTGCTCACATCTTTTCAGTGATATTCATTCAACTTAGTGACTTGAAGAGGTTTACTGCTACCATTTATATCACTCATCAGATTTCATGCTAATTTAACTGGTTTTTATATGGCCATTCTTGATGCATGGTAAGCTGGAATTGTTGCTCGTGAACATGATACAGGAACATGACTTTACTGGATCAATAAAGGCTAAATTAAATGAAACTATTTTATGCCACATTCTCTTAATTTGCATTTTTAAATGATTGAAGGGCAATTATCAGACTATGACCATTTGGAAGTATCAAATGTCTTATGGAAATTATATCAGTGACTGTTTCCCTTGGAAAAGTAACAAGTTGTGAATTATACTCTGTGATGTGTTGGATCTTTCTTTAGTCATCATTATCTTCAGCCCTAAATATTTTGAAATATGCTACTGTAGTCTTAAGTTGAAAATCACACGATGTCTTATATTAGCATTTACCCTGATTCCCTCAGGCTCACCAACTGGATTCCACAAAACACTATCTGCGACTAAAATTCCTCATCGAAAACCAAGTGCAATTCTACATCCCCAAACCAGAGGAGGACGTGTGTGACTTGGTAAGTTCCAATTTGCCTTTTAAAAGGCACCTTTTGCCAAGAAGCCATTTACCAAAAACCAGCCTCCGTGGGCTTTGTTCTTTTACCAGTTAACCCCAAGGCTGCAAACTCTCACACATTTGAGCATGGGACACATGGGATTTAGCGCCAGCACACATACTTCACACCATCAAACTCTTGTAAAAACATTTTAAACGTAGAGCAACAATAAATAAATGAAAACTCCTTACATGTCACTTAGTGCCAGTGGCAGCAGCGTCGATGAACTGCAGAGTCTATAGGTATGCAAGGAATGAGATGGGGCAAATTGCAGTAATATGGATTGGTGGATTTTCCTCTGTTGGATGGCAGGCATAACCTTTTTCTCTCTATTCAGGGAGGTAAAGTGGACTCTAATCTTTAGAGTAAAGGAGTTTACTCCTACGGAGAAATATCTTGAGCGGTCAACACCTTTTTTTCTTCTTGTGTATGAATAGGCTGAGAACTGGGGTGGCAAGGCCATATTCGCAGATGGCAGTGGCCACCCCTTGAAACTGCCACTGAATGAAGCTCATTTGCATAGAAAGTGGCAAATTTTGCACCAAATGTACTGGAGCACTGAGATGCTGTTTGCTTGGTAGTGCAGTTCGAGTACATTTCACCCTTTGTGGGTGCTTTAAGAATCACACGGTTTGTTTTTGTCTTATTTCTACAGGTGTTGTTGCTGTAAAAGCCACGCAATCCTGTTGTGAATTTGCCAGTGAGTGATTTTACAGAGGGATTATTTGGGGTGCTTAACTGTGAGCTCTCCCTCATGAGTCTCGGCACTGGGCCGACCAATCATGTAATTTCCATAACTTTGTTCATCACCTGATCCATTGGCCCAATTATGTCAAAGATGATCACTCACTCAGTCCGTCAGTCAGTCAGCGAGATTTGGATTTGAAGGGTTGGTTTGGTCCAGGCAAAAAATATTTTCCCCATTCCTATAGGGATTAAAAGAACAGGAGCGATTTTTAAAATTTATTTATTAAAAATGTCTTTTTCTATTCATTGGGGTATTGGTATATAGATGCATGTCTCCATTATGAGTTTACTCTTGTGTATTGTTCTATGTTTACAGGGGGTCACTCTAGTTCCACTTTGCATTGGAACTTCTGAGTTCAAAAGTACTAGATTTCAGGTGTCGCAGGTTTGATCCCACTGGAGGGCATCAGAAAAGGGAACCTGGCCTTAATCCACCATGCTCAGTAAATCCTAAATGGACTTGTGCTTATACTGCGCTTTTCTAGTCTAAAGACCACACATAGCACTTCACAAAGAGTAGCCAACATTTGTCGAGCTACACACCGGGATATAAACCCACAATGGTAAATGTGAGCCATATGCTGCAAAGCGCTTTTTGAGTGGTCACTAGACTAGAAAAGTGCTATATAAAAATGAGTCCATTTAAATCTGGCTTTTGGGGCTTGAGGGTAGACGTGGTTTTAAAGTGTCTGTATAATATGTGTGGTGACACAAGATGTAGTGAAGAACAGGCCAGAAAGTGTCTCATAAAATGAATTATTAATAGTGTTGGATTTCTATCTATTCAGTTCCACGTGCTTCTTATTTGTCTAGCTTTCAGGTTTTATGCACCAAAATATTAATCTTTTCAAGCTGTGGTTTAAAATAAAAAATATCAATAATGTCTGCTGAATTTCTTTCATTGTCTAGTCATAGACTTCCCTTCATGAAGATTATCCTGGGGCTATTTGTTTAGTGTTTGAATACAGAACATGAATGCTCTCTTTCCACACTGTCAGTAATCCACCCACAAGATTGAGAAAAAGTAGGCCATTGTTGCACAATTTATGTAATAACTTCCATTTTTTCCCCCTCACAGCTTTATAAAGAAATTGAGCTCTGCCTCAAAGTAACAAAAGTCATCCAGTTTGACCGTGATGAGTCCTGCATGATTGGATACGGTATGGCCACTTGTAGTTGCTTATTTCATTCATTCTTTTCCATGATGTTAAGGATTTCATCATATGGGCCTTCTAGTGAGAATGATCAGCTTTATAGGGTTAAGAGACAGTAATAAGGATGTTGTTTGATTTTGCATTTAGTACAATCTTCTTTTGATCTCGATATTTACAGCTGCATCACCTATTAGTTGAGATGTAATTTCTCTGACAGTCTCCCTTTTAGTGTTGAAAAAAATACCTCTGGTGCTCTTTATATAACAGAGTGCCCCCATCTCTCTCTGCCTCTCTTCTCCTCCTCCAGGTTTCTCCATATCCGTGGTGGAGGAGGATGGTGTACAGCAGCTCTATATCACTGATGTGAAGGCGGGTGGATTAGCTTTCGCCAAAGGTTCATTACCCCTCCTTTCCTATCAAATGAACTCTCTTCACAGATAGACACTCGACCTCTTCGCGTGAAGTAGCAGGGAAATGTCTAAGAAACACATTTTGGGATTATTCTCTGCAGACATCCTCTATTCTTTCCCAAAGGGCAAGTTTCTTAGAACTGATGTGATTGAAAATGGCAGTTTGCTTATGTTGAAGTTGATGTAGGGGTCTTATGGCTCTTTTCCAGAGACATGCAAGCCCATGTTTGTTCATCAATTTTCAGGGTTGTAGAAGAAAGAGAGAACAGCCCTGAATGACATCCATCCTGATTACTATGATCCCCACCATGTTCTCTATTACTAGGCTTGGTGTAGCAGAATACAGCCCTTTGGTGTGTACACTTGGAAAGTATACTCCAGCCTCAGCTTTTCGTCTCACATTTCCAACACAGAGCCAGCTCAGTAACCAGCAAACTTTTTTTCTCATATAGATCTGAGTTTCTACCTGTTTGAGAAGCAGCAGTTATGTAAATCAATCGGCACTGTTAACCAGGTGCTGTTTGAACTGCATTGATATAAAAGCTAACCACAATTTTTTCTTAAGGAGTCCATTACTAAATTTTAAATTGCGGGCATTTGAAAAACGCCTCCCTCTTCAAAGTGAATAAACTCAAACCATTCTTTTCATGGCCACTGAGCTGTGGGGAAAAGCGCCTTTTTGAATGCAAACAGATGGAGAGTGCAGACTCACACACTTAAGCCCATTGAGGCAAATTGTAATTTGTGATAATGGGCTACACAAATAGGATTGACTTGACTTTACACTTGTATATTCATAAGATGGAGCGAAGTGGAGAAATTCAACTCAAATGACTCATGGAGATTTTCCTCGATGCCCGGCTACATGTGTTACTGTTCATTTGATGCCTTTTCCTCGAAGAGAAAACGTAGGATTGTTTTGACAATAAATAAAAGGGGCTTTTTTTTGGGCCCATAATAAGAGACCCAGACAACTCGGAGAAGGTGAAAGGGATGAAATGGAAGAGGAGACACCTTACATTTCATGCAGTCTTAAAAGCTGATGGTTATTCCAGAGGATGACAGGATCAAGGCTGTATCTGTAGTGAGTGGGGCTTTTCAGGGTTTCTCTATTCTGCAGTTTCCATTTAAAATTGTCTAGACATTATTGCGATCCTTGAACATACTGATTTACAATAGTTGTTTTTATGGGGAAAATGGTCATATTGCAGTATTTTGCTATGGGAATCTTCAGAACAGGGAAATTGTGCCCAAGCAGTTACAGACAGCAAACTGAAATGTAACTCGTACTTGTTGTGCTCTGCAGGTCTAAATGCGGGGGATGAAATACTACAGCTTAATGGAAAAGACTCTCACTGTCTCAACTTTTCGGACATGAAGGCGGCTTTCTCCAAAGCCTCGCTGTCTTTGACTGTAAACACCCTGCCCTCTGTTGACCGCCGTCAGCTCTGCTATCTGCCTCCGCGGCGCTCCGATGCTGAAGAAGATCTCTATACTGACATCTTCTCTCAGAGTCAAGGTGAGAGGCACAGAGAACAGTTTTGTGCATATTGGTATCAGAAATCATAATTCAATTCTTGCTCATTAAAAGGATATGAATGATGTCCAGGTAGCTTCCAATGTAGTTTATAGTCACTGGAAGCCTCAAAAGCAAATGTAGCCTGATTTATAGACATTATCTGTGTTCTGTTGTGTTTTACTGAAAAAATGACAGGAGGCGGAGCTGGAGGTGGCCGAGTTGGAGATGCTAAGATTTACATTGGAATTGATGAATAAGGACAAGACTAGGAATGAGTATATCAGAGGGACAGCTCAGGTTGGATGATTAAGAAACAAAGCAAGAGAGACAAGATTGAGATGGTTTGGATATGTGCAGAGGAGAAATGCTGGGTATATTGGCAGACGGCTGATGAATATGGTGCTGCTAGGCAAGAAGACCAAAGAGTAGGTTTATGGATGTGATGAGGGAGGACATTCAGGTGGCTGGTGTGACAGAGGAAGATACAGAGGAGAGGAAGAGATGGAGATTGATGATCCACCGTGGGGACTCCTAACAGGAGCTGCCAATAATAATAGTAGTAGATATTTGCTGTTGGAATGGGTTAGAAATTATGGTAAGCATGTATCTTTACTGCTGCAATCTAAACCTGTTTAACTCTCACCACACTTGGCGGTAGTTGTGCTTTCTGGATAATTATTACAATTATTTTCTCAGATTCTCTGCCCATTAATATTTTTTTATGTCATTGAGGATATCACTAGACTCGTATCAAGCACCATCCTCTTTAGGGGTCTGGAGAAGTTGAAAAAATAAATATATTGCATTTGTCAAACTCCTTCCAAGTACTTGGTCTTGAAAGTAGAGGATGTGGAACAAGACTTCATCTTCATTGATCTGTACTTAGCTCAAAACCTCATCAATATATGTCCTGCTTTAAAAGGTCACAGTGGTCTTTTGTGAAACAAAACATGAGTAACATTTCTGGGAGGTAATGATGGGTTGTAATTTAGAAGACTGGAGAGGATGTAGATGAGTTTTATGGAAGAAAGCTTCAAAAGTGACCTTTTTCTTTCTTCTCTTTTTTTTTTTTTTTTTTTTTTTTTGATTGGCATCGCTGCAGAGGAAATCCTGGATGATGGGGTGGGACTCTTGCTGGAGAGCTCTGGAGACAGCCTGGATGATGACTCTGAGATCTTCAGTGAGGTCGATGAATGCAGGAAGGTAAGAATGTCCTTTTTTGTCATCTTTGCCTGAGGAGATAGTCTCATTTCCAGTGTTGCATGTCCCATTTTAACCCCGGAAAGTACCCGATTGCTCGGGTTTCATGTAATTTCTCGTTCTTTGCCTTTTGTCCTTGATCTTGTCTTGTAGGTTTTTTTGTCCTATTTAAAGTGACCCTGTGAGACTAGTTTTCCCTTACATGGTTTGTTATGAACATCTGCTACCTGTTTATGGAGTCTTTGAGAAAGCAAGTAGAGCAGTGTTGATATTTACCTTACCTAGTTATTAACCCCAACCCCCCACATTAGATAAATATGCCAGTAACCTATCTGTCCTTCACCATGACCCACTTCTCTTAAATCCGCATTTACCAGCTTCAGACATGATGCCGCAAATCCGTGCACATTCGCTGATCATTTGTTGATCAATAGTAAAAGGCAGCTGATTTGCCAAGTTTGTGCAGTATACCAGGCTTATATTTGTCTTACCACAGTTTTGTATGGTTATCCGTAACATACTCGGGGCTGTGGTAGCTCAGGAACTGATGAGCCAGAGGCAGTGGGTTCAAACCCACCGTGGGGTGCCAGGAAGTGCATCTAGCCTTAATCCCCCAAGTTCTATCTATGTCCGTGTCCACCCCCACAATGAGGGGACTAATTCATGACATGTTAAAGGGTCTCTCTCATCTGTAACATACCCCTAAATGGCATAAGCATTGGCAACCCCAGGTATACTAACATTCACTGAGTTTAAATTTGTTCCCTGAATTTTCATGACATGCTGTTGCAAAAGGGATAGAGGCAAAGTGTTATCTTTGGATGCAAAAGAACGCCTCTTTGATTTTGCTGGCATGCTAATTATTTGGATTTATGGTGGTGATTAAAATTGTTTAATGGGGAGGCATTTGTGTTAATTCCATAGAGATTCCAAATATAAATGAAAAGACCAGAAAAAGGAAAATACAGACACCATTTGGATGGAACAAACATTGGAAAACTCATCGAAATAAGAAATGACTTTAATTAAAAAGTTGCATGAGTTCCCTGTTGTTATTTGAAGTACTTCAGTGCAGTGCCAAAAGTGATGAGAAGACTTTGTGTTTACATGTGGAAAGAGAGCCTAGAGGTGAATATACTAAATGAGACCAAAGCTGGGGAGTCTTCAACCCAAGTTAATCTGTAGATTAACGTTCTGCAACATCAGCCTTCAAAACTAGGTGTCTGTGTCTGTTCACCTCAGAGCCCAAAAGCTTATGTACTGTCAAATTATATAAAATGTAACTGAGGAATCACTGGGATGCTTAGTCAACCCAAGGGAAGCTACTTGATTTGGACCATATGTATAACGCCAATTATTTGGTTTAAAACACCAGTTGTACTGCATCAATTCACCTTATCCTGTTAGAGGATTGGCAATTACTCTACCACAGCTCTAAAACCTGGTTTATTGATTATATCGTCAAAAATGACATCAAAAAATTGTTAAAATAAAATGAAAAAGAATAAATACTTGGTCATTCTTCAGTGAAGATGCACACTTCATGGTAGTGCACACCCTGAAGAAGAACCTTTACTCACTTGTCACTGCACACTCATACCGTGGATTTTGTTCTCTTCATTTAATCCATCCTAGTGTATAGGAGCAGTGAGCAGCTGTAGTGCCCAAGGACCAACTCCAGTTCTGTGTCCTACTGGCTTGGTCTGGGGCACAGGCAGGAGTAGTAACCCTAACATTAATGTCATTATGATGGTGGGAGGAAACCGGAACACCCGGAGGAAACCCTCACAGATACAGGGAGAACATGCAAACTCCACACAGAGAGGACCCGAGACAGCCTGGGATTTGAACCCAGGAGCTTCTTGTTCTGAGGCAACAATGCTGCACCACTAT